>JAMQGT020000003.1:0-12295 GCA_024447675.2 Pterophyllum scalare
ACATACATTTTATGCCAGCCATTCATACAGTCATTTCAAATAATTAAACAAATCTGCCTCTACAAGAAAGATCAGCCAAGTTTTATGGAAATTATATCATAGCTCTTCCCTGCACTGTAAGCTCCATTTATCATAGCCAGTGAGTACAATAAGTACTTTTGTTTCGAGCCTGCTTTTAACTAGCCAAAATTAGCATAAAATTTTGTATCATAGTAAATTATAGATGAACCCCGCTAATCAGGCTAGCTAACAAGTGCTACCATGAGGTAGTAACAAAAGCTTTGTTTGGCTGTTTTTCAAGGGATCACCACAGCAGGTACTTAGCTGAATTGATTTCAGTTCAATTCAGTTTTATTTATATAGCACTAAATCACAACAAAAAGTTGCCACAAGGTGCATTATATTATAAGGTATAGACCAAACAATAATTACAGGGAAAACCCCACAGTCAAAATGACCCCTATGAGCAAGCACTAATGGGAAGGAAAAAACTTCCTTTTAACAGGAAGAAAACCTCTGACAGAACCAGGCTCAGGAAGGGGCAGTCACCTGCTGCGACCGGTTGGTGCTGAGGGGAGAGAGACAGGACAAAAGACATGCTGCGAAAGAGAGACAGAGATTAATAACTAATGATTAAATACAGAGTGAAGTATAAACAGAGTAAAACGAGGTAAATGAAAAGCAACAATGCTTTTGGGGTGGCTGTAGCTCACCTACTAATTGGAAGGTTGGTGGTTTAATTCCCAGTTTCTCTGGGCTGCATGCTAAAGTATACTTGGGCAAGTTACTAAATCCCAAGTTGCTCTCCAATGCAAGCCTTGAAGTATGAATGTGTGTGAATGACAATAGAAAACACTTAGCTTAGTTACACATGGAACTGCTTGTATGAATGGTTAAATGTAAACATGTTGTATAAATACTCAGAGTAGAAAAGCACTATTTAAGAACTAGCCTGTTATGGGAGCCCCTAGGCCTATAGCAGCATAACTAAGGGGTGCTTCAGGGTCACCTGATCCAACCCTAACTATAAGCTTTATCAAATAGGAAAGTTTTAAGTCTAATCTTAAAAATAGAGAGGGTGTCTGTTTTCCGAATCCAAACTTGGAGCTGGTTCCACAGAAGAGGGGCCTGAAAGCTGAAGGCTCTGCCTCCCATTCTACTCTTAAGTATCCTAGGAACCACAAGTAAGCCAGCAGTCTGAGAACGAAGTGCTCTATTGGGGTGATAGGACAGCCTGATAGTAATGAATTACAATAGATCATCCTAGAAGTAATAAATGCATGAAGTAGCTTTTCAGCATCACTCTGAGAAAGGATGTTGCTATTTTTAGAAATATTGCACAAATGCAAAAAAGCAGTCCTACATATTAATATGTGCATTGAAGGACATATCCGGGTGAAAAATTACTCGAAGATTCTTCATGGTGTTACTGGAGGCCAAAGTAATGCCATCCAGAGTAAGTATGTGGTTTGACACCATTTTTCTAAGATCTGTGAGTACAAGAACTTCAGTTTTATCTGAATTTGGAAGCAGGAAATTAGAGGTCATCCAGGCCTTTATGTCTTTAAGACATTCCTGCAGTTTAACTAATTGATGTGTGTCATCTGGCTTGATGGATAGATAAAGCTGGGTATCATCTGTATAACAATGAACATGTATGCAATGCTTTCTAAAAAATACTGCCTAAGGGAAGTAAAGAATAGTGTAAATGAAATGCACTGG
The DNA here is from genome assembly GCA_024447675.2 of Pterophyllum scalare. Lineage (NCBI taxonomy): Eukaryota > Metazoa > Chordata > Actinopteri > Cichliformes > Cichlidae > Pterophyllum > Pterophyllum scalare. The sequence goes on from JAMQGT020000003.1 coordinate 1,723, forward strand.
AAAATCCAGTAGCTAGCCAGGCCCCTGTAGTTGGTGTGCACCCAGCCACCATTAGCTCTGAAGGTCTAACAGGACAAGCACAGAGATGAGTCCACTGTCAGAGGCTGTAAGAAGATCATTTGTAACCTTCACTAATGCTGTTTCTGTACTGTGATGAATTCTGAAACCTGACTGAAACTCTTCAAATAAACCGTTCCTCTGCAGATGATCAGTTAGCTGTTTTACAACTACTCTTTCAAGGATTTTGGAGAGAAAAGGAAGGTTGGAGATTGGCCTACAATTAGCTAAGACAGCTGGGTCTAGTGATGGCTTTTTATGTAATGGTTTAATTACTGCCACCTTGAAGGCCTGTGGTACATAGCCAACTAATAAAGACAGATTAATCATTTTTAAGATTGAAGCATCAATAACTGTAAGGACTTCTTTGACCAGTCTAGTAGGAATGGGATCTAATAAACATGCTGATGGATTTGAGGAAGTAACTATTGAAGTTAACTCAGAAAGATCAATGGGAGAGAGAGAGTCTAAACAAATACCAGCAGTGCTGAAAGTAGCTGAACATTAAAATATGTCTTTGAGGTGGTTACAAATAATTTTTTCTCTTATATTTAAAAGAAAATTATTTGTAAAGAAATTCATGAAGTCAGTGCTAGATAATGTTGAAGGAATATTCAGCTCAAAAGAGCTCTGACTCTTTGTCAGCCTAATATTTTTGCTGGATGCATTTCCTGACAGAACCCCAAAGGGATTTGTATCGCTTCCTGGCCTTAAATCAGGGAAAGTGTAAAACACTACACTATAGAGCCACCAGCACTATTTACTAGCACCATAGCTCTGATTTTTCTAATCTAGCCCCCTCCCTTTTACATTCTGCAGATTCATAGGTTTCTGGGGGAAGAGAAAAGAAAACATTTCCAATGTTTTATCCTGCTTAAGAGTCAACAAGCTTTGGTTAAACCATGACAACAATATTTTATGTTACACTGAAAATATATTCCAACCTTCTGTTGTTTTCAGTTTGAGCCAACTGACTGTTGGGTAAATGGAACTCGTAAATACTTAGACCCTTTTCACACTTATAATATTATAGATTTAATTTTGTTTAAAACTGAAAAATGCTATTTCCTGATAGTGCTCTTAAGAGTAGACTGATTGGAAACAACAGGATTTTATCCATGTAGTCTTATATCCAGCAAAGTGTGTATAAAGTGAAGCAATGTGAATATATTCTGAATGTGGAGGAAGCAAAGCTTAAAGTCTGCCAGCATGACTAAACATTGCCTGTGAGTCTCCAGAGTCTTATATTAGACAATAAGAATAGATAGTCATTATATGTAATATCATCTCAACTCCCACATTACTTCTTAATAATACCGCCTTCCTATTACAAACACAATACCGAGTCCTGATATGAAAGCTGGAGCAATGCCTCAAAATAGTCCGTATCACCTTCCATGGAATTAGGCCTCTGGCAAATGGCTTAACAAGATTAGCTGGCCAGCCAATTTAACAAAGGCACAGTAATTGTTTAATGAAGATATTGAATATGCAGGCCACATTGGGTTCCATAAGCTATGACTTAATAACTGTCTGCAGTCCAAATGAGAGTCATCCTTTACCATCCTAAGTGTTGTTCCAGGGGAGAAGGGTGCTACTGCTGATTTCTTTTGTTACTTTGAGCAATATGAGTGTTAGCAAAGATTAAAAAGCTGCCTTTAAATCGAGCAATTGAAAAAAAAAAAGCACTGTAACAAACAAGCGGGTGTAAATTATTGCCTCTGGGTTTTAATCATTAGAGTATAATATTTCAAAGCTGACTGTGGACTCTGAATATGAAAAAGTTATAGCTAAAACATTTTGTGTTTACACAGTATAAAACAGTATTGTTTCTATGTGCTGAAACTCAAATTCTCAATAACTGCTGTAGTATTGTCACACTAAAAACCACACAGGTAATGCAGGGTGCAAAATAAAACTTGATTCTACAGCCACTGCACATAAAAAAGTACATATTGCATTTTTTTTATATGAAAGGTACATTGAACCTGTTCAAGAGATAATTTAGTCCACCTGTTTGTAGTCAGTACTTTTTGTTTTTCATTTGTTCAAGCACTTTTTTGGCTTTGTCCAACTTTCCAAAAAAATTCTCTTAAAATATTTATTTTACTGGCATTGATTATATTTAATTAGTAATGAATATGATTTATAAATATTTTTTTGATTGCAAAATCCTAGACTTGCAACATTACAAGAAAGTAATAAGAGGCTAGTAAATTTCCGAGAAGGGGCTGAAGGATCAGAATACAGACAATTGCTTGGAAAGCAGATACTTGGAGATAGATACAGTAGATCCTAATGCCCCAGTGAGAATGCTGATAATGATGTTCCTTAACCTCAAGGACACAGTGAAGGGAGTCTGTGCTGCTAGGGCAAAGCTTTTGTATAACAATCCAAGAGTGAGATTGTATATGTGTGAATAAATGGGATTCCACATAAGGAGTATGACCCAGGTAACCAGATGCTGCAGGTGCTGGGAAAACACAGAGTGACTGCACAAACAAGACCACCAGTAGAGTAGAAAAAGTTGAAATCTTCCTTATGAAAGTCAAAGGGAAATTGGCAAGAAAAGGACTGTTACAGAATGCACAGCTTGATAAGGCTTCTGGATGTTACAGTTGTAAAACAACATCACCTGGAACTTAGTGGACAGCTCTGAAAAAATGACAATCAAGTTTCATAAGAAGAATATAACTAAAAATGGACAAAATATTAGATACTGACTGATATAAAGTCCACTCTGTATTGGGTCCCTGGATTTTTATTTTTTGGGGGATGTTTTGTATTCTGATATTTTTTAAGAGGTGATTATCAAGGAATCTTTAAGATAATTACTTTAAAATATTTGCACTTTACACACTTTCTGAGCTCCTTAAGTATGAAAGGGTTGTGTTTGAAGGTATTATAGGTGTCACGGCTGGTGCTGAGAGGGCAGGGAGGACCCCAAAGCAGGACGCAAGCAGGTGCGGACGTGTTGCTTTAACTCTTTATTTAACAGCTGGACAGGGCCAGCTACACGAGACAAAACTCCAAAACTCGAAACACTAGAAAACTCAAAACTAAACACTAGCCGACATCACACAGATGAAAAGACAACAAGGACCCGAACAAAGAACAAAGGAAAATCAAGGGCTTAAATACACGAGGGGACTGATGAGGGAATAGAACACAGGAGGGAACACAGGTGAACCAAATTAACCTAAATTCACAAGGGGAAGTAAACTAAACACAAAACACAGGGAACACAAGACTGTCAAAAGAAAACAGGAAGTGGCACAGGGGAACAGAGACACAGACTTGACACCAGACAAGGACGCAGACCTGAACACAAAGCAAGACACTGGGCCACCGGCCCAGAACCGTGACAATAGGCTTTGTTTTTTTTGTTCCCAAATAATAAAACCTAATTTTTGGAACAGCAGAGACAACTTAGAGAAATAGATTCTAACTGAAAGTGAAACATCTGCAAAAACAGTACAGTGATCCTTCACCTATCATGGGGGTTACAGTCCAGAGATCCCCGCGATAGGTGAAAAGTAGCAGTTAGTGATGTTCACACCAGTGGCCTGCTGGAGGTCATTTTGTAGGTCTCGTTCTCATTCTTTGTAGATGCTCATTCTGTTCCTCCTTGCACAAAGGAGCAGATACCGGCCCTGCTGGTGGGTTAAGGAGCTTCTACAGCCCTGTCCAGCTCTGCTAGTGTAACTGTGTGTGTCCTGAAATCTCCTGCATGCTCCTGAGACTGTGCTGTGAGCAGCAAACCCTGTGTAGGGTCCAGGTGTTGCCCCATGCCACCAGCAGTGACACTGACCCCTAACCAAATACAAAACTAGTGACAAAACAGAAAAGAGAAGGAGGGGAATATATATATATATATATATATATATATATATATATATATATATATATATATATATATATATATATATACAGTCACGTTTTGACTGTTGGGTTTTCTCTGTAATTATTATAGGGTCTTTATTATATAAAGCACCTTGAGGCAACTGTTTGTTCTGATTAGCGTTATTTTTTTTGCACACTGGCTGCTTTCGTGCGCTCATTTGCAGTGCAGTCCTCGTACCTGACCATTTTCAGGATGGCAATAATCTCAAGCACGCTGCCAGTTCAGTGAAAACATACCGGGTAGAGAAACACACAATGGATCATTATCAGTCCTGGACTGGCCTCCACAGAACTCAGATCTCAACATTATGGAAGCATTGTTGATTATCAGAGAACTGAACAAAAGGCAATCAACATCCAAGAAGAGCTTTGAATGGCCTTCAAGAAGCCTGGAGAACTATTCCTGAAGACTGCTTAAAGAAATGACAGACAGTTGAAGAATAAAGGTGATCATTCCAAATATTGACTTTCAAGCTGGTTAGAATTGTACAAACTCTGTTGTTGCCTTATATGCTGTATTTCCATGCATGTTTGCACGTTTCAATTAACCCTTGCAACAATTTCCCATTGAAAAATAAAGAACAGTAAGAAATGGGGTCTCAAGACTTTGGAATATAGGTCAAATATGAAAATAAAAACAGTGCATATGTATTTGATAATTCATGCTTAACAAATTTAAAGGAATTAAGATAACTTTTATATTATCCTAAAAATGCCATCTTCACTGTTTGCATATATAAGAAAATAGAAAGACATTTTGGAATAGCTTTGCTACTGATGATTCACAGAAGTTGAATACAAGTGTCCTTGTGAAAAACTCACAATGTATGCTATGCAAGTAATTTCTTTAGCTTTGATCTATTTGTTATTTCTATATCCTTAAGCATTCATAGATGAACAGACTGTGTACAACAACCTGTAGGAACCCAGCAGAGGTAAATATGTGTAACACATGAAAGCAGTGTTTCTCAGTTCTCTCAATGCAGCAGGAGACAACCTTGACTTTGAAAACACAAGGCAGATGGAGTCAAACAAAAAAGTGCATATCGCACTACAAGACCGACTCATTCATGGATTTCTGGCAACATGATGAAACTTCTTCAAAATCTTCTGCAATGTTTGAATGTCATTCATCCTATTAATGTGTGCAGGAGGCATGTATTCATGTTTGTTTTACTCTCTATCCATCCCTACACAGTAACCACCTGTGAAATGTAGTAAAAGTACATTTTCTACAGGATCCAGTGGGGTATTCAGGTTACCTGAATTTTTTTAGTTAAATGTGATTCAGTTGTTCACTATGATGATTTGAATATTTATTACTTTGTTTCCTTTCTCAGGTTACTCAAGTTATTTTAGCCTCACTGTAACTCAGCTAAACAATTTGTAACTACATAAACAGAGACATGAAATTCAACAAATACCTGACATCTGTCATCAGAGCTGAACAGGTTCAGTGTAGTTGTTACACAGTTTTTGCTCACAGGGTTTCCATTTAAACTTATGAAGGTTCTTCAAAAGTTCCAAATGTTGCTGTGTTTTTAACTCCACTCAGGCCGGTCAGCTGATGAACATTTATGAGCAGAACAACTCTGCAGTCATAAAGGGCAGGGAAAGAGAGACACTGTCATACATAAGAAAACAACCACTAACTAAATAAAAGAAAAAAGACAAGAGAAAAAAAAAAACTAGAACTATTCCCACTGTGTCCATGACATCCTGTAGTCAGAAACTCTTGCTATAAAGGGCAACTTTGAAGAAATTTCACACACAGTTTGTTGGCTTTGTAACTGATGGCTCAATTGCTGTGATGGACACTGACAGAGAAGAGCTCCTGTGTGAAAGTGGGACCATCATTCGCAAGTTAGAACTTTTGGTCAATGATGCTAGAGAGAGCCAAGTTATGATCACATATTTGTTAAATCTCAAACTCTGTAACTCTGCTGCTGTTTTTTAGCAAATATAGCAGAGTTGCCTCCTTCACTGTACAAAGATTTGCATATCTGGCTAAAAAGACAACACACTGCAGATGGCACTCTGCAGGAAAACAACAAAAGTCCATCATCAAAGCAAAAGAGTGTGCAGGTAGGATTGAGTAGGTGGACATGAGTGTCAGGGATGATTTGTGATGGGTGGAAAGCAGCAAAAGTGAAAGAGAAGGTTTACAAGATGGGTGTGAGACTGATCTGATGAATGGTGTGGAGATGCTGGCAATGATGGGAGGCAGAGCTAGAGTTGAAGATGCTTCCATTTTCATTATTACTCTTCCTTACTTGCATTTATATATTTTACTTTTTTTTTGTTTTTATGACTGTTGTATATAGTTTTGCACTCTGTGCCTGTGACATTACTCTCACTTGTCATATATTGTGGTTTGTACTATTTTCTTGCTGCTGTAACGCAATAATTTCCCATGCAGGATCAATAAAGTATCTATCTATCTATCTATCTATCTATCTATCTATCTATCTATCTATCTATCTATCTATCTATCTATCTATCTATCTATGTAGAGATGGAGAGAGAGGGTAGAACTTATTATCCCTTTCTATATTTTGCAAGAAGTCATATTGTTCCAGATGTGCAAGCTGAGGATAATAATGGGGAGACAACCTGCAGAGAGGAATCACACACATACAGAAATAGACCTGTAAATTTAATTATGGCATGATGGAAAACCCGCTATTGTGTAGTTCTCTAGGGAAACTGATTTTAGTAATAATAAAATGAGGATTCAAACTTTAATATTCCTAATTAATCAGCCAGTGTGGCTATAACACGCTTTAGTTAGAGCTGCCTCTGCAGCTACCAGTAAGTGCTTTCATTTTTTGCATGGAGTTTACTCGGTGTAAATGCCTCAACTACCAAACTGCTTTTATTGTGTCAGCTTCAGCAAAATAGAAAACAAGCTTCAAATTTGTTGAATTTTAACTGTCAATCTAAACAAAATATTTTTTCAGCTATTCAATGGGCAGGGGTAAGATAGAGAATCACTGCCAAAATGCCCCTGACCACATTCTGCACAATGGCTGTTAGCTAAGCCGATTACAGTTAGCAAGCTGCACTGAGGAACCGAGGTAAACGCAGTTATTACTGCTTTGATTACCTACCCTATTGTTCTCCAAAATAGAAAATGAGCCTGTAAAAAAAGGTCAGAATCCAAGCACTCTTTCTCTCTTTGCTCAATATACTTCACTAACTGCATACCAGTCCTCTGACATGAGAACACACAGAAGGTTAATGTTTAATGTGGGCTACTGTTCAAACCTAAGAAATTAGCCTTCTTCTTTCCATCAGGTTTGAAACAACAGAATTTAATAAAGAATGGTTTTATATTAGAGAACAGTTTGACCCTGGCCAGGAAGTTAATGTAACAGCAAAAAATTTAGCTGAATTTTTTAAAAGATTAACATTAGAAAAGCAGCTGGGCTAAATCAATTAAATGGTAGGGTACAAAATGTAGATGCTTAGTTTTGTCCTCAGTTGCCTGTTCCATATCACACTTGATCCACACTGTGCTCCCAGAGCCTGAAAGTCCTCATTAATGGTTCCAAAACATCAAAACCACAAGTCTTAAACCTCTTCATAGCTGTCAGTGCTACAGGACATTATCATTTGAGAGGGTACTGCTGGATCAAGCTCTCAGCAAGGTGCAAAACAAACTGGACCCACTTCAATTTGCATATAAAAGAGGGAGGGGGACAGAAGATACTCTTTTTATGCACTGCCTTGATGATACAGTTATTGTTGGTTCAAGCACATAGTTCACGCAGAAGCTGCGACAGTTTGATGTGGATCAATACATTCTGGATCTTAGTATTCTAATTTTTACACTGTGGTCAACAAGAACAAACTCAATAACACTGTAAACATGGGTGGTAATATAACAGGTCAGCAACAATATAGAATGACACAACCTAGTGAGTCTCGAGTGGTAGAAAGGGAGAGCTCCTCAGTGATGTACTGTACCTTCTTTATAGGCAGGATATCTTACTACCTTCAGGGCTAAGGTACAGGTTACCACCTTTGTGAGCTTTGTGCTCAGAGAACTTATATAACTTGCAGTGTAACTGTTCAATTGTGTAATTGAACAAATCAAGATGATGTGATATAACATGGATATCACTTGCACATAGTTGTGCTTTGATTTTGGGTGCCCTAATTACAGTACTTTCTTGTTAATGTCTGTAGTGTCTGTAATTGTTATGTCTTTATTGGACAATTACTGCAAGACACCAATGGAAATTTAGAAAGGACAATTAATGTCACTACTGCAGCATACAAGCCAAACAACAGAGGACCCAAAGTTGAACTTCAAGGTACTCTGAAATTATTATAAAATATTCTGTCTCTAAGATCAATTTATCCACTGTATTACATCCATCCATCCATCCATCCATCCAACCATCCATCCATTTTCTTCCACTAATCCAGAGCCAGGCCACCCAGAAGCCCAGACCTCCTTCTCCCTAGCCACCTCTTCCAGCTTGTCCTGGGGGACCCTGAGGCATTCCCCGGCCAGCCAAGAGATATAATCTCTCCAGCATGTCCTGGGTCTGCCCAGGACCTCCTCCCACTAGGACATACCCGGAATACCTCACCCAAGAGGCACCCAGGTGGCATCCTAGTCAGATGCCCAATCCACCTCAACTGGCTCCTTTTGATGTGGAGGAGCAGCAGCTCTGCTTTGAGCCCCTTCCAAATGGCTGCATTCCTCACCCTATCTCTAAGGGAGAAGCCAACCACCCTTTGGAGGAAGCTCATTTCTGCTGCTTGTGTTCACGATCTGGTTCTTTCTGTCACTACCCAAAGCTCATGACCACAGGTAAGGGTAGGAACGTAGATAGAACAATAAATCGACAGCTTTGTTTTCACGCTCAGCTCCCTCTTTACAATGACAGACCGGTGCAGTGTTGCATCACTGCAGATGCAGCCACATTCCATCTGTCAATATCCTGCTCCCTTTTGCCATCACTCATGAACAAGAACCCAAGATACTTAAACTCCTCCACCAGTGGCTGCAACCTGTCCCTGAGCTGGAATTTTTACAGCTGTGGACATCAGACTTAGAGGTGCTAATTCTCATGCCAGCCACTTCACACTCGACTGTGAACCATTCTGCTGCGAGCTGGAGGCCACCACCTGATCAAGCCAACAGCACCACATCATCTGCAAAAGCAGAGATGAGATTCTGAGGCCACCAAGGTGGAAGCCTTCTGCCACTTGGCTATGCCTAGAAATTCTGGCCATAAAAAATATGAACAGAATTGGTGACAAAAAGCAGCCCTGGCAAAGTCCAACACCCACAGGAAACAAGTTTGTTTTATTGCTGGCAATACGGACCAAGCTCCTGCTGCGGTTGTACAGGGACCGAATGCCCCTGAGGAAAAAAACAGATACCCCATACTCCTGCAACCCCCCCCCCACACACACACACACACAGGATACCCAGGAGGGACACAGTTGAATGCCTTAAATCTGACGTTTGACTAAATGATGGACCCTCCATTCCAGCACCCTGGCATAGACCATACTAGGGAGGCTGAGTAGTGTGATCCCCCGATAGCTGGAGCACACACTCCAGTCCCCGTTCTCAGTGGCACTGCCTAGATCTCCATGCAATATTGTAGGACATGTCAACCAAGACAGCCCTATACAATTCAGAGCCTTCAGGAACTCAGGGTGAAGCCTGTCCACCCCACCCCCTCCTCCCACACCAGAGTTTTGCTACAGCCACCCCCGAGCAACATTCTGTTTGGCCTGCCGGTTCCCGTCAGCTGCCTCCTACTTCAGCCTAATGGCTCCCATCACCTCCAATGACCACCATTTGGTCCAGGGAGTACCACCACAGCTATGAGCAGGAATCTCAACAGTGGAGGTGCGAAACATGGTCCATTCTGACTCAATGTCCTCAGCCTCCCTTGGAATGGTGTCAAAGTTCTGCTGGATGTGGTAGTTGAAGATCCCGTGAACTGGGGCCTCTGCCAGGCATCCCCTCACCCCCCACCCCCACCAACTCACCACCAGGTGGTGATCAATTGCTCAGCTTCTGTCTTGACCGAGTGTCCAGAACAGATGGCCGGATATCTGATAATACAATTACAAAATTGATCATCAACCTGCGAGCTAGGGTGTCCTGGTTCCACGTGCACTTATGGATATCCTTATGTTCAAACATGGTGTTCATCATGGACAAACTGTGGTTTGCAAAGAAGTCCAATAACAAAACCCCATTTGGGTTCAGATCAGGCATGATGCTCCTCCCAGTCACACCCCTCCAGGTCTCACTGCCATTGTCCACATGAGCATTGAAGTCTCCCAGCATGATGATAGAGTCACTGGATAGATCACCCTTGAGCACCCTGCCTAGTGACTCCAAGAAGTGTGAGTACTCTGAACTGTTATTTGGCTCATAACAGCAAACAACAGTCAGGACCTATTCCCCAGTCCGAAGGTGCAGGGAACCAACCCTCTTGTCCACCAGTGAAAACTCTGACATACAAGCAGCAAGCAGCATGGGATACAAGAAAACCCATCCAAGATCGCCACCTCTCACCGTGGGCAAGTCCAGACCAGAATAGAGTCCAGCCCCTCTCCAGGAGACTGGTTCCAG
>JAMQGT020000005.1:0-42842 GCA_024447675.2 Pterophyllum scalare
TGTACGAGTCTCCTCTGTGTCCTGGCTGCTCATGATGAAGACGGAGGAGGGAGGAGTGTCCCCACCACACCTTTACAAGTGGCTGCACCAGGTAAGAAAACCACACACACACACTCTAAATATATGTTTTCCTCAGTCAGCACTCAGTGTTCAGTGTTCTCTCTCTGCTCTGTCAGTGACAGTCTTCACTGAGTCCTTGCCCTCAGACAGCGGTGACAACATGGCTTCCCAGTCAGTTCCCATGGTAACTACCTCTACTGGGATGTCTGCTGCTGCAGATGATGGAGATGAGGTGTTCATGGAGCAGGAAGCGGAGGGGTAAGGAACATAAGTTTCTAAGTCTTTCCGTTGCACAGGATTAGCAGTGTAAGGACAGGTTTGGGGAAACATCTAAGCAGGAAAGCCCTCACATGGTAGTAAAATAGAAATGCAAGAGAACCTTTTACTTTAAGCCTGAAACTTATACGGCGCTTCCTCTGTAACGGTGCCTGTGTTTCCAGCCCTGCTATTGAGTCGACCCTGGAGAGTCAGACGGACGTGGAATCAGCAGGGCCGCAAAGTGATGACGCATCACTGCCGTCTACCAGCCAGGACTCCGGTAACCGCTAACTGCAACACAATTATTATTAATAAGTTCAGTATTATTAAGTGTATTAATAAATATGGTTTTCTACTTCAGAAATGTGTGATACTTTTTTCTGTCTTTGTTTATAGACACGAGCAGTGTGACGCAGCGCCGCGCGGTGGCCAGTCAGCCTCTGATAAGCAGCCTGTCGAGCAGAGGACCTCGAGGAGTGAGGCTGATCAGCCGCAGAGGTGAGGCATCGCAACTGTCCGAAGGACTGACCTGTGCTCAGACTGGACTGTCCTCCAGACATGGCTGATAATGTAGTGTACGCTTACAGAACTGATTCAATTCAGGCAGTTTTTAATGATGAAGCAGTTTATTGAAGTGCAGTAAGCAGAGAGCAGCATTACATTTGGGGAACATGAAGAGGAATCTCACTGATCACCTTTCCACACTCCTTTCTCCTCCTCCTCTAATATTTCAGGAACTTTCTCTCGGGAAGGAAGGGGAGGAGCTCTGGGAAGAGGAGGCATGGCCTAATGATGATGTCACCAGTGAAGGCTCAGTCATCGTATCCAATAAAGACACAAACAAGGCAGCAGATTTAGTGTCAATAAACTTTAGGTCCACTTAAAATCACACTATTACAGGAGAGATTTGACAGCTGAGTGTGTCCTCAGAGATATGAAAGGTCACAGTTTGTGACATTTTAGTTATTTTTGTTTCAAATGTTTTTGAAGTTAGGAGTTCTGATTGTGTCACTCTGTTCTTGAGATGTTGATACATGTGTTTTAATAATAAAGTGAAATAATGAGTAGCAGCGATGTCATGTGACGATTTGTAATAAAGTGCAGAGGGCAGTAAATATTATGCCGGGATGAAGTTGAGGACCTGATGAATCATTTAATTATCCAAATGATTTCAAAATATTTCGAAAAGATTTTTCCATTGAAGAAGTGATCAAATAATAAAACTGATCAACATTGTTTGATTTCTGTTTTAGAGACTATTAATCGACCAGTTAACCTTTAATGGGAATTACAGCTTCAAAAACCATAATGGTTGGAAACTCTTTCACAAAATAATAGATTGGTTTTGGGTAATCATTACAGGTCCTGTTGATGTTCTTAAAATGAAGAACTTCCACCCATCATGGCTTGTGTGCCAGATATACATTTGTGTGGTTTAGATGTGCAGAAAAGTTGTTAATGGGACTTTTAAAATTGGTGGTAATTTTTAGTTGTCACTTCCAGTTATTAAAAATGTGATATTACTGTATTAGTAAATTCAGCCTCAGACTTATTTATTATGTTTTTGTTTGTGTGTTAACAAAAACACCAGAACAGGTCCCCCTCTCCCCTGCAGCATGTTTCTAAGGACAGCGCAGCCAGACTCTGATAGAGTTGGCTGGTTGGGGAGGGATAGCGTTCTGGCCACCCATGTTTGCAGGACTTGTTGCCATGTGAGCGGGGCTGAGGATGGGCAGAGGTGCAAGGGCTGCAGATGGATCAGGCTCGGCCAGCGCCGGCAGGTCGCCTGAAACCTGGACGTTGAAGAAGAGAGCTGCAGAGACAACAGAGCGGCTGTCAGTTTAGCTGCCTCACATACGCAGGATACAGTATCTGTTGGTCACTTTGGGGCGGCACAGCAGACAAATACAAAATTAACATATGAACATATATATATGCGTCACTGCACCCACGACATATATAGTGGGTAGGTGCTCACCTTGCAACCGGAAGGTCGTTGGTTCGAGTCCCCGTCTGAGTGTGTGCTGTCATTGTGTCCCTGGGCAAGACACTTAACCCACATTGCCTAAAAAGTGTGAATGTGTTTGGTGGTGGTCAGAGGGGCCGTAGGCGCGAATTGGCAGCCACGCCTCTGTCAGACTGCCCCAGGGCAGCTGTGGCTACATTAGTAGCTTACCACCACCAAGTGTGATTGAGGTGTGAATGAATGGTGCTTGAAATTGTAAAGCGTCTTTGGGTGTCTTGAAAAGCGCTATATAAGAGTAAGGCATTATTATTATATACCGCTGAGCACAAATGTGTGGTGGTGATTTTCCAATTCATAAACACTGTTGCTCTAGTAGTGACCTTTTTGTATATTAACATAAACCAGGGCTCGGTGCCTAAACGTAAATCTGTGACTAGAGCCGTACTTTATTATTTCTCCCTCAAGCTGTGAAGTTATGACCGTGATTGGACGGTTCCAGTGAGGGCTCTGAGATCTACACACCTGAAGCTCATGTGGCAATAGCTGTAGCAAACTGAAGGGCAACTGGACTCCACATAAGCCAAGGTGTGAATCAAGGTGTGGTTCACTGCTGTCACAGGGAGCAAGGTGTGAGTGGGGAGGTTTAAATGCCTGGGAAGCAGTCACTTTTGTACTGCCCCTAAAGGTAAAGCTAAAGGTCATGGTAAAAATGTGAAACAAGAGAAAAACGTCTCTATGTGCTACAGTTATGGACAAAAGTTTACATACACTCATCATGGGCACGGATGTCACGGTAATTTTAGGTTTTCATGCCCATGTTCAGCGTATGTAAGCTTCTGAACACAACTATAGATCTGGCCAAGATGGCCAACTGGATCGGTATATAAGTATATCGCTCCCTTGCTCTGTGACCCCATTAAACTCTTTCCTGTTGAGTTTATGTGCTCAGTCTCTAATTTCAAGTCATACTAAATATAACATGAAGTTTATTTTGTGCATAATGGTCCCTATTCGAGTAAAAAACAGCATAAACCAGGGTATGCTCACTGGCTCACCACTTTTAATTGGCATTTTGTCAGCCAGCATAATACTAATCACTGAGTGATGTCAAAAAATGCATAACTTTGTCTCTGTCTACACTCTGTTACAGCCTAATACAAATAAACAAAATGCTTTGACGATGGTTCTTACGTCCAGAGAAGACGTAGTGATGGTATCTGCCACTCCCCTGAGGGCTGGGCATGGACAGAGCAGAGGTGACCGGGGTGGGGAATCCCTTCAGGGACACTTTGATGTTGACCTCTCCACTTAGAAGAAGTCCTGAAGGTGAGAAATAAAAATAGCGCTCTTTTAAAAAGTCCAGGAGAGTTAACAGCGTGCCTCTAGATGTGAAAGGAAAATGCTTTGTTGAGCTACTAACCAGCATTCACGGGGCTTCTTGGTCTCTTGCCGCAGGAAGGAATGCTGCCTGGTGGGAATGTGAAGCTCTGCAAAATTTCTCCTAGTGGAAAAACAGGGGACGCTGTCATTACTTTTACTTTTATATAGCCTTATATATGCTGTTTAATTATGTTTATATTTAACTTGAGCTGAAGGGTGAATAGTTATGAACACAAGTGATTATTCTGCTTTCAAAATAAAAGCTTGGGGATGAGACACTGGTGGTGAGAATTAGCCCACATTTCAACAGTTTTGAGAATGTAAGGATACTGGCAGAAGTTGGTGCCATTTCCATGGAAAAATCACAGTGGACTAAATCTCCCAACAACTGGTGAATTTGTTGCTGGAGCCTCTCCCATAGCCACTGATGTCATTGTTACCATCTTTGGGACCAGCAATTTTGTGGTGGTATTTTTCTGTTGTTAATGTGTGTGGAAACAGTCTTTGATTGGGCGCTGGAACCATAACTGTGGAAAAGGAGTACATCTGTGAGTTATTTTGTGTCTGTCTGTCTTCCTCACCGTTCTTAAAGAAGTAGACAGTTTCTGGTCTGCTCCTGGTGGCTGGCACTGCCAGCGCAGCACTGATGCTTCCTGTCAACCCCGGGAACTCAGAGGCCAGAGGTTTGGGGTAGCCCGGCTCCATCATCATGTTCCCATCTAAACGCCAGTACTGGTCCCCCTGGAGATAAAGAGTGCTTAATACATACATCCTCCATCATTACAGAGGGAGCTTTTTGGTCCTACTGTGTTATGATTTCCCCTTGTTGTATTCATATAGCTAGTTGCTGTAAAAGCTCATGATATAATCATCCAGTATTAAACCTGTTATATTTATTTTAAAAATAATTTGACCTTTTAGCACCAAAATCTTTAATCAAAAGGTCCAGGGTATTGCCTATAAATTAAGTGATATTTTTCTACACATGCAACTGGCAAATCTCATTTAGTGTAATGAATTAGCCTGCTCAAAGTGCAAGCTGCTTTGCAACCCACTTCCACCCCAGCTCCTTGTTTGATGTTGTACAAAGACTAAACAGAGTCACATCTTTTGATGACCATGTCATTCTGTGCTGGGGTCTTGGTGCTGTTCTCTTCAACTCTGACCTTCCAGAACCGATACTGTGATTTCACTAATAACAAGATCAATTTTAGGCATTTAGCAGACTAAAGATCTGACTGAATGAGGACAAATCGTGACATAACAAGGCATTTGTAGTTGTGATACTGTTACAGATCCTAGTGATATCTGTACCTTGATAATGTAGGTGTTTCCTTGGCAATTGGCACGTGTGAAGATGGTGTCGATGGGAGATGAGACACCCAGAGCGTCTGTGATGCTCTGTGGATGACCCACTGAGCGGCTGACGGGGTCAATGGACCAGAATAACTTGCCTGCAGCACACACATAGACACAATAAACTCAAATAAACTGTAAATCCACCATCACATTACATAATAGTACACAGATCAAGTTTTACATGACTGTTCATATACTCAAGCAGTAAAAATGGAGCCAACATGTAACTGTCAAAAAAAAAATAATCCCGCAACTCCTCTCATGGCCACTTGAGACCAACTCCAAAAGTGAGTCACTCCTCAGACTCTGGTGTTAAAACCTTAAAGCATTAAAACGCATGTTTACAGCTCAAAGAGCAGCATGTAAATAACCAAAAATGCTGATGCTGAGACTAAAAATGCAGAGCCTAGAATCAATTCGGTGACATCATGATGGTCAGATCAATTTTTCATGTATTCTATTGCTCATATGCTAACAATAATCCATATGAGAACAACTGGTAGATGGTGGCAACAACCTGCTGTCACGAAACTTCACAACATAAATCAGGAGAGGCTGTAGTTTGTCCAGCAGAGCTACAGAACACATTAACCCGAACTCCTAACCCTCATTTTACAATCACAGCACTGACCTTTAAATACCAGCACGGTCCCATTAATGAGCGCTGTCAGTCCATTGATGGGAGAATCACTGCACAGGTTGACATCGGTATAGAGCCCTGCGCACACAAGTAAACACACATTTTTATATGATTTAGGAGAAACTCATTAAACACAGATGCAACCACGTGACAGCTTCTGCTACTTACCTGTCCCTGGTCCTTCAGGTCCTCCATGCACCAAGCCCTGTGCTACATCCTGCAGGGTGCTGGGTCTGAAACCTGCTGGAACACTGAGACCTGGGAACACAAAGCACCACACTGTGTAGCTACACTGTAGCATGCTGGGAGATGTTTTTCTTTTAATAAACCTAAGCAGTTAAAAAGTCTCAGTTAATCAAATTAACCTTGAGTGAGCACAGATGGAGCTGCTCCTCCAGGGGACACCACTAGCTGGACATCCAGTTTACTACCAGCAGCTCCAGGATTCAGGGGGCTGACTGGAGCACCACTGCCCAGAGATGGAGCACTATTGATATGTAGAAATGAGCCGGGTGCTGGTGAGTATGGAGCCCCGCTGTGAGAGGAAGGGATCAACATAGGCGGCAGGCCAGCAGGCATGCTACTCACACCTACAGGAGGAGTGAGGGACATTACCTTCCATGAAACAAACCTGAACTTTATGAAATTAAGAAAATAATGTTAAGAAGTAAAGAAAATATTCCCAACCGTGCTGTAGCTGATTGGTTGGTACAGCAGGAGGGGTGTGGCCGGATGAGCCAGCAGTCAGTGAGTTGAGGGGGCCTAAAGCACCTTGACACTGAGCCCCAAGGTGCTGTGGGCAGCGACCTCTCCCTGTATACCAATGTAAATAAAATTCCAGTAATATAACATTATTCACACTATAATAAAATATGGATAAAGAGACTGACACTGAGTTTCAGGAGCTAATGATGGATTCAGCACTGCCGGTGTGCTGTTGGTTTTGGAGAGAGTAAAAGCTGTTCCTAAATTCAGTACTGATGTGTGTAAATGTAAAGGTGATAAAATAAATTCAGTATTGCACCTGTGAAATATTCCTCACTCTCACTGTTGGAGGATTTCCTGTTCCTCTGGGATTTCTGCTTTCCTGCAGAGGAGAAAACAGAGCAGAAAAGGAAAAATTAGATACGAGGAAGCTCAGGAACAGGACTCACAGGAACATAACTGACCACAGGTATCAGTACTTCTTCTGTCAAATAAAACTTCCTATGGTTTATTGTAAGTACACATTTTTCCTTTTAAACAGGCAAAATTCTGATTGACATATTCAATTCAAATTCCAGCTGCAAAGCTTCAGTTACAAAGCAGCGCTGACCTGAAGCTGTGGCCCCTGGAGACTGGAACCTGCCACGATACGACTGTGATGAGACTGGCACAGTGGCACCTGCTAACACACAGAGAGCGAATAAAGACAGTGAACTACACCATCTGCTCATTTGAGCATTTGTCCTTAAGGTGTTGTCTCCGCGTAGCTGCAGTCGCGGCTGTGGGTACTTACTGCAGTGCGATTGGTAGTCGTGGCAGCAGGTGTTATAGAGGATGCACAGTGGGTCACACTCGCAGCGCTGACCTCGCCTGAAGATCTCCCCGCAGCGACCCTGACAGGACTGTCCTGGAAAACAACAGACAGAGGGGGGCTGTGCCGTCACAGGACAGCGTGCTGCTTTCCACCATGAAGAATACACATCACTGAAAAATGATCATCTCAGTTGTAACACGCCCGGCAGACACAAAGCAGTATTCACTGAAATCATGTTTTTGTTTCTCACAAATGTGAATCCAACCAGTCAACTTTTTGACTCACCAGCCGAGAGCAGTGCAAAGAAACCTGTCCAGTTTATTCCAGAATAACATGATATATGAAATAATATTGCCTTGGTGTGTTATATTCAGTAGAAACTTGGAAAACTTGACTTGTACATTTGTGTGAAGGACCAACACAGACAGAAGCTGAGCGCCTGTTCGTTACAGTGAACTGCCGGATAACCACGTCAGGTGTTCGACAGGTGTCAGTGTTGGACCTGGGCCCTGTACTGCTTATCCAGGGTTAACCCTGGATCTTCTGTCCTACCAAGGTGGCTCACTTCTTGAAGGGGCAAATCGCCATGGTAACTGATGCTGTGATTAGAGATCGCCCTCTGCTGGGAGTTGAAAGGTTTTCAGTATCTAAACTCTTTAGTTTATCCCATCAGTAATAAATATAGATCATACGTGCAACTTTATTCCTTGTTTTTTATTTTACTTAATTTTTTTTTTTTTTTTTTACAATTTTACAACAATTTAATTCTGTAAGTGTTAAAGTATGATCCTAAAACAGGACACCTACACTCTACTTGCTGATCTCACATCAAATGTGTACATAGACTAAGCCTAGACTATATATATAATTTTTTTTAACCAACCTAGAAGAGGCTAAAATGGAGCATGGAAACATCAGGAATCTAAAAAGTGCCAAAGAAACCAACACAATCAGCTAAATAAATGGATAAGCCCGTAAAAAATATGTGGTGAGGGGGGGGGAGTCAAGTTTCAATGATGCTGAGGCAACTATCTGAAAATAAGAGTTCTTTGAAAAGAAACCTCTAAATGGCTATAAAATTAAAGTAAAATAAGCAAGAGGTGAAGTGTAACTATCAAAAAATGAATAAAGCTCCACAAGAACAAAACAACTAGTTAAAAAGAGGATTTATGTTTCCAGAGAAACAGCTGATTAAAAGGACATCAAGTTCTACAGACGACAAACAAATCCACAACAAACTGTGTTCTATAGGAGTTAATACAGCAAACAAAAAAACACAAAGACAACAAAGCAAAGAAAGAAAAAAGATCCAAAGAAACTGTCAGGGTTGGCGCTGCTGTGCAGGCAGGAAGGACCCCAAATGCAGACTCCGGGAAGGTGCTTTTAACACTCACGTTTATTTACAAAATCACAAAAACACGAACGGGAACTCTCCTCAGGAACACACTCTGGATAGGGAGAGACGCAGGGAAGACAGCAGGGCAAAACCACAATCACGCGACAACGAGGCACAGAAAACACCGGACTTAAATACACATGAGGGAACACAGGTGATGCACATTACACAGACGAGACAGGAGGAAGCAAAACTGAACAGGACCCACAGAGACCACAAAACTATCAAAATAAAACAGGAAACACCAGGGAAACAAGGACGCAGACCTAAAAAACAAAACATAAGACACCGGGCCACCGGCCTGGGACCATGACAGAAACCACAACAAGCTTTTAAAGAAACACTTAAATAAGAAAATCGAGCAAAAAGCTTTTAAAAGGTTAAACTTAAAAGAACAACTTACATAATCTATTCTTTATTCCGTGCTTCATCATCATGAGGGTCTGTATGACTTAACCTAACACAATAACATTCAGAGGTTTATTGATAGTATTTTTTTCTATTTATCTTTGCTGTATCTTATTACTCTTCCACACAGAGAGATGGGAAGGACCTTTGACACATTACAGGTGCAAAGATAAATAGATTCTGATGTTTTCAAGCGTGTTATTGATTCCACATTAACGTTTTCTCCCACAACAAGCCAACGTATTCCATTAAAATGAAAACACGTGTAACGTGACTTACCAGTGGTGCATGCAGCCCCAAAGTCCTGGCAGCAGTCTTTATGTTGCAGGCAGCTGAAGTCACAGTTACACTGCTGGCCTCGGGTGAAAACCTCGCCGCATCGACCCACACAGCTGCCTGAAGGCACGGGAAACGTGACTCAGCTAATGCCTTAATTTCCATCTCTTTGTCAGGTGTTAATGGCTTTAATATTACAACTTAGATGTTAGCGTATCTTCATTACTAAACATTTTAAGTAGCAGTAGGGGTATTATCAGAAAATATTATGCACGGTAGAGATATTATTTAACACTGTTATTTGTTATGTGCACCCAAAAGCAGGGTGAATGTATTACCGGATATTATAAGATCTCAAAGATGCATCAACAGAAATTTTCTTCATCACAATGCACAATAGATGCAGTATGGGCTCACTGCAGTAAAAGGTATTTAAGTGCAGTACTGTAGATTGCCAGGTTTAAATACAAATGTCCATGCATACCTGGACCACCGGCAGCACAGGTCACACCAAGCCCAGCCAAGAGAAGCCCCAGTGATATCGTCATCATCATCTTCACCTTCAGCCGAGACTGGCAGCAAGCGGAATCAGATCTGTGGCAGGTAAAGTGAGGTAATCAGTAGTGCCTCTTCAGTGTGTCACCTCTCCTCTTCTGCTCTCACTCTGACATCTGCTGGTTTTATATACGAGACAAAGGCACCGAGACAGGACGATTTAAATTAGCAGCACACACAAACACATGCTGGCAGCACACCCACAGGCTAATTAAAAGCTGCATATAAACTTCCTACACTGTCAGTAAATCAACTCCTACACACGGTAACTTCTTTCAGGACTTTAAGTAGAAAGTAACTAGTTAAATTAATTACTCCAATTACAGGAATAATATTTATGTGGCACTTTGACAATAAAATCAGAATCAGAAACCACGTTTGAGTTGCAGGTAACCTAACCAGGTTTAGCTCTGCGGTCCAGTCTGACACCACTCCTACCTGCTGACCTCTTGGAGACATTTTCCCAACCAGCCAACTTCAGGAATGTGGTGCTTGAGCCAAAACTGATCTCATGTGGCTTTGAAAATTTTTTTTTGTGGTGGATTTAAATTGTTCAGCTCAGTCATAAAAAGCGTGTGCATGTGTGTGACTACGGGAGATGAACAGAACCAAGGAGGAGAAATGAATGCGAGGGGTCCATCTGCAGAGGCTTTAACTAAAGCTTGATGTTCATGGACAGCATCATTTTAGATTCATTTATCTATGCTCTCCATTAGGACTACAAAAGACAAGATTTTAAAAGTCAAAGAGATGAGTACACTGAGGGCTGAAACGATGAGATTTCAGTAAAAATCAGCAGTCGTAAAAAGAGAGAGTTTGTGTCTGTGCACCACCTCAGTGGATTTGAAACAATCAAAGTGTGATTGAAGTGCAGACTTCAAGCTGTTTAATATACGTATTGCATTAACTAAGGAAGTACAACTGTTTTTCTACAGTCCCTCATTTCAGAGGATCAAACATAGCTGAACAATTGACCGATAAACAGCTTCATGGCCAGCTGATGAATGTTTTGTTATTCTGTGACAAATGATTAATTCCAAGTGTTGAGCTTGCATTTGGTATCTGCTTGCTGGAACTCTCAGTAGTCAAAGATGTTCATGGAAATGATGGAGGCCAACATCAGGCTGAAAAGCCCAGTTAAACCTTTCAGATAGAGACAGCAAAGAGGGCGGAGCCAAATCAAGAAGCAATGCACTGAGCAGCTCAGCTTAGAGCCCTGAACAGCCATCCTTATTTTAAAACACCCAACAAACTTCAATACATCTAGAGATAAGAGCATTTTGAGGAGGGAAGGTCAAACCACTGTAACCTGTAGCAAGAACAAGAGGGCCAGATTGCACTTTGCCAGAAATCATCTAAAACAGCCTGCTCAGTTCTTGAAAAAAAAATCTTTGTACAGTTGAAGATGAAGTTGAACCAGAACAATGAGATGAGGAAAGTATGAAGGAGCGAAACAGCTGATGAGCTGACGTTTACCATCATCTGTCAGACACGGTGGAGGCAAAATTATGGGAGTAGACCCGGGTTATCTGTGTTCACTGATGACGTGACTGCAGTAGCAGCTCCATCATGTTTGACAGATGATGTCTGTATGCTTCAGATCATCAGCTGTTTCCACACTTTCCCATCATTCAGGTGTGAGTTCATCTGCGTTTCATCTGTTTTATTTTCTATTTTCCAGAACTGTTCAGATCCCTTCGATGTTTTCTGGCAAAGTCTAATCTGGCCTTCTTGTTCTTGAATGTAACCAGTGGTTTGCACCTTGTTGCAAACCTTCTGCATTTCAACTCATGAAGGCGTCTCTTGATTGTAGAGTGTTCTCCATTTGGTTACATGTTGTGAAGTTGTTTTTCTTAAACAAAGAAAGAACTTTGTGATCATCCACATCCATCTCTTCTTTTTAAGAACACACCAAATGGTTGGATGGGCCACTCCTGAAGTTTTTGCCATCTTTCTGCAGATGTTCTTTGATTTTTCAGTCTACCACTTGCTTCCTGCACTTGCACTGACATTTCTTTGCACCTCATATTGACAGTCCTCGTTACAGTTACTGCAGTCACAAGTTCAAAGCTTGGAATCAGCTCCACATCTTTAATCTGTTTAATCTGCCATAGAATAATAAGGGAACAAGCCTGACCCCATCATGAAACTGCTTATCAATCAAATTGTCCAATTACTTTTGAGCCTCTGAAAATGAGGGACTATGTATAAAAATGGCTGTAATTCATAAACAGTAAACACAAGACTTTAAACCCCTTTAATTATGATTATGATGATTCAGTTTTGTTTTTTGTCATTTTCATTTTGCACAGTGCTCGTCTGTTTTGTTCATTCAGAGCAATTTTTATGACTGGCAATAACTTACTATGTTGAAGCGGCAAACATCTACTGTAAAACAAAGCGATCAAATATAAACATCTGAATAAACATCAATGCAAAAACACACACTTGATATGACAAACGCCACAGTGATGCTTTGGTTTGCCCATGTTTATCCAAAATGAAGCATATTAGGACCTTCTCTGCAGCTCGCTGCCAGTAGGCAATTGGTATATTTTGGCTTAACTTCTAGGAGAGTCTATCATCTCTTTCTATGTGCAGAGTTATGGTCATAAGAAGCTGCTTATCCAAAAGACACATGAGATTGTTTTCAAGTGGAGAAAAGTCTCTATTAGACTATACTGAGCTCAATACAATGTCAATGAGTCACTCCACCAGACCAAACACATCATTAACACACCCACGCGTGCTCCCATTCACCTGCTGGTCTTTTCACTGAATGTGTGTGTGTGTAGTGTGTGTGTGTGTGTGTGTGTGTGTGTGTGTGTGTGTGTGTGTGTGTGTGTGTGTGTGTGCTCTGCTTTCTTTATATGGTTCATTTTGAACAGTCAACTATGTGTGATGGGCAGCCCTCTAATAAGCCCTCAAGGACAGCTGTGGTTACTGCAGGGAATTGTGATTGGTGAAAGGCTCAGATTAAAGCAGCTCGTAAAACTTTATTAGCACCCCACATTGTGACCATGTACAGACTGTGGGACGCACGCTGGCGGGCAGTTCAGAGCACCACACGCGCGCGCACACACTTGGTAGGTGTAAAGAAACAGAGGGCCAGACAGACGTCATGAAACATGTATTTAAAGAGCATCTGGCAGTAGAAAGAACTGATTCATTCAACCGGCACATGTAATTGTCACTTATGCAATATACAAGTCAGACAGTTCACTTGTGCCTCTTTCTGTCTGTAGCTGCCACGGGAGACAGCGTCATGCCTGTGCATCCACATTTACTTTGTTCACTTTTACTGTCGGTGGTAACGACTCTCTGGTGGGACCGTGGGCTGCTGACCAGTGTCTGCTCCCATTACCTCACCCTCCTGGTATCATCCTCTCACTGTTTTCACTGGTTCCTATTCATTATTTCAGCTTTACAGTCAAAGCTAATTACATGCTGAGGCTTATATAGTAGTGTGGAAGGAATGTGTCCTTTTGTGTCCTTAGTGTCATTAGCTCCCTAGCTGTTAACTTCAGCTTCATCAGGAGCATACTGTGAAAAGCTTCTTTGACCGCATCTCATGTTTATAGATATATTTGAAGGTTTTCTTCATATTCAGCAGTTATTCACTTATTAAGCACTTTCTTAAGAAGTGAAGTGAAATTCTAGTTCTGATTTTTTGCAGATATTTTTCTTTTAAATCAAAAGAATAGTTGCATACCATTCTTGGAAAAGGAGACCTTTAATGAGCAGTCGGTGGGTGTTATGGTTTTGAGGTTGTTACTCTTTTGGTCTATAAATTTTGATTTTGTGTTTATTTTTTGCACTTTTTGTATTTCCTTGTTTCTCAGTTTTTGCACTTTCCCAGAGTCTCTGTGGTGGTTCCATGTCTGTGTCTCTTTGTATCCACAGTGCTGCCTCATATCTCTCATTAATCACTTCCAATTTTATTTTCTTATACAATTTCTTTTTTTTAATTAAACTTCCCATCTTTGTCTGTTTTGCTTCATCGCAGATGTCTGCTTCATTCTCCTCCAGCTTTGAATTAAAGCTTATTTCTTGTTAATCTTACCTCCCTCCTTAGTCCTATTATTTGGCCCCTAATCTGACATAACAGCTGGGTTATAATACACCTAGTACCTAATACCTGAATGAGCACTTGATTGACTTATCAGAAGCTTGTTCCCCTAAATGAACTTAAAGCTTTTGTTTACCTGTTAGAAATATGACCATTACTACAGGTACCTGCACAGCACAGGTTCAAAATAATAATAATGCACTTTTTATTTCACAGCATTTAACACATTTTGACAGAAAAAATCAACACAATATTTTGCTGTGGAAGATAATCTGTTCTGATAATGAGGACAGCGAGCTAGAAAATAATCAGCGTCATAAGAAGTGGAATCCAAAAAAGTTGTGAGTCTGTAATACAATCAGATCACTGCTATCCCCTCAATGGCTGGGTGGTGTCCCAGCCGCTACCTTGAAGGTGATGGCCACACCTGCTTCACAAGCTCTCGCAACCATTATGGCGTGGGGCCTTGGGCTTTCTTCGGGTCATCAGGTGGGTACCCCCTGCATCAGTGTTTTGTTAATTTACCCACAACACTTACAGAGGGCCTGACAGCCAATCCCAGCGTCCAGGGCAGCCCCCTCGGCCTCGGCCTCCACCACCACTCTAAGATTTTGCCTCTCTGCCAGGTGAGCTGTTCCAATGCTCACAGTGCTGCAACCATAGCCACCTTGATGCTGTTTCAGCTCATTTTATAATGTTAGTTACATGTAACCTTTGATGCCAAGCCTGGACAGGGCACTCCAAAGAGACTGCCCTGGGGATCCCCGGCAGCTTACCTCCACTGGTAAGTCCCATGATCACCATCCCACCACTGACATTATAGATGAGGAGTTGGTACTTCCCAAGCTTCCTCTCATGTGCCTCCTCCATCCTCTCCTCCCAGTTCAAGTAGCACCACTTGCTTAGATGTTTTGGACCACAGGACTATGTCGGGTCTGAGAGTCGAGATGGTGATCTCCTCTGGAAACTTAAGATGAAAAAATATAGTATTAAATACTGCTGATTTATATGCAACTAAATCAAACATGTTAATAAAGTTTCTGTAACAGGTGTTCTGACAGTAGATCTGGAAGTCATTCAAATAATGGGATTACAGAACAGACAGCACACAAAATATGGGTCAGATATCAAACCTTAGGCATTCTTGCTATATTAACCTGTTACTGAAAATGTTTAACATGTTTATAAACACTCAAGATACGAGTCACAGTCACTTGTGATAAATGTGTGACAAGAGGGGAAGATGCAGGGTTCCTGGGTGACAGGAAGTCATGTGCAGAAAGTGTAACATACACATTTCCATAGCTCAAGTTTCACACCAACTTCAACCTGGTATTTAATCCATACATTGACAGGCTCAGTACAGCAGTGAGTCAGAGGAACTGGCAGTCTGCAGACATTCTTAAACAGTACATGAAGGATTTTGGTCTTTGTGATGCTTGGCGTTCACATCACCCCACTCTGAGAGATTATAGTTTTTTCTCACAGTACATCACTGTCACTCCCTCTTAGATTACTTTTTAGTTAGCAGCTCCATGATGATGGATATCACAGAAACTCAAATTCACCCTATCACCATCAGTGATCATGCACCGGTCTCTCTCTCCGGCACAAAAGAGTCACACCACCAATAAGAAACTGGAGATTTAATACATCATTACTTAGAGAACAAGATTTCATTAATTTTTTCAAAAAGGAGTGGGCAACATATTTAGAACATAAAGATCCACTCTGTTTTTTGCATGTAGATATGGTTGGGATACTTATGTGTGGGTGTGGGTGAGATGTTTGTTGTAGTTTTGTGTGTGTGTGTGTGTGTGTGTGTGTGTGTGTGTGTGTGTGTGTGTGTGTGTGTGTGTGTTTGTGTTTGTCTGTAGTGTGGGTGGTGGTGCTGGCCTTGGGTGTGGTGGTGCCCTGGGTGTGTGGCCACCTCAGGCTCTGGACCTGTCTTCCCTGCCCTGCGGTTGGGTGTAGGGAACTGGGGAGTTTAGTGAACCAGCACCAGCTGGTTCTCCCCCTCGGGGAGTAGTCTTCTACCTCTCGGTCGTACATATCCTAACCCTTCCCCTCCTCCCACTCAAACAACACATTACACACACACACGTAGGGGATACTGTTTCTCAGTGCTCATGTTATACCTATCTCTCCAATTTTAATAGCACCATAGCTTTCACACAGTCATACGCAGTCCTCCAATTAAATACATTCACCTAACACATCACACCAATCACTCTGGGTGGGACGAGGGGGTGGGCGGGTCTTCCCACACCCCAGTTTCACATGCCCTGCCTGGGGTGGGGATTGGCTAGTGGTTCGGGGTTTGGTTGGCTGCTTCCCCAGGATGCCGCTGGCTTGGTGCTGGTATCTGCTCACCCACACTTAGTGTCCATGTTTGACTGGCATCTGTGTATGTATGAGTATATGACACGTGTCTGTGCTTATGTGTGTATGTGCGCGTGCACGTATATGACAGCTGGGCCTGGGTCGGCTGGCCTGCCATGGCCTCTGTGGATACGGTTGCGGAGGGCGGGAGTTCCCCCTCCCTACCGCTTCCCGCTGCTCCCCATTGATCGTCACTGCCACCCCTGGGTTGTGGGTGCCTGGGGGTCCTGGGGACGCGTGGTTGGATGTCTTGACGTGGCTTTTGGCCTACTCCCTTGTCGGCTGTGGCCTGGGGTGGCTCGGGCCTCATGGGCGTTGGGGGGCGGCTTTGCTTGGTGTCGGGCGGCTCCCGGGTGCCTGGGGCCTGGGGGCCGCTTTCTCGGCTCGTGCTGGTGGGGCCGGCCTCCCGGCGGGGTGGGGTACTTGTTGCCTCTGGCTCTCCGGGCTCTTGCCCGTTGACCGTGGGGACTCTGTCTATGGTCTCCCTCCTTCCTTCTCTGGGGGTGGCATGGTTGCCATAGGCATGTGTGGCCTCAGATCTTCTGAGCTCCTGGTGGGCCGTGGATGGCCTGGGTCCCCTGGGTCTATCCCTGCTTGCCTCTGGATCCGGATGGGGGTGGTTGCGGCTTTTTGCCCTCATTATTGAGTACGTTCCATGACAGAAGAACACACATATAACTAAAATTACAACATGTCTCTGTGTGTGTGTGTAGTGTGCATGTGTGTGTGTGTATGCATAGGTGTGTATGTATGTGCATCTATCTAGTTATTTTTTTCTTTTCTCTATTCTCCCCCCCCCTTTTTAAACTTCTTTCTTTCCTCTTCTTATTGCCTGTCAGGTCTGGCAAGAGTAAATAAAATAAAATATAAACATTAACAAGAATAGCCTATAGAAACTTATAGAGCTCTTCTTGTAAAAGCAAATATGTTTGGCCGCAGCAACGCAACTGGACAATCATTCTGATTGCATAAACTGCCGGACATGACAGGCCCAAAAACAAATAAATAAATAAAAAATTTTCACACCAAATGAAATCTAGTCACACAACAAACTACATGACACAAATCCAGTATGCAAATATGTTGCAGAGTTTTTTCTCCTCTTTACTTAACCTGTGTCCTCATATGAGGACATTACATGATTTTAGCTTTTCTGCACCTTACACTTCATTCTGTGTTTTATACTTGGTTAAGCAACATTAACTTTATTATTATGCTGTAAAATAAATACCTTGTCACCATTTGAGAACATACTTTTAAAAAAGTTTGAAAAAGTATGTAAGAAATACCCAACAAAGTAAGACTTCCTGTTCCAAAATGAAGCTTAGTTTATATACTTTTCATGGCCAGCTCATTACAAATAGCTAAGAGACATTAAAAATCAGCCCCAAACAGGAGCTTGGGTCTCAGGAGGTTAGTGATTTATTGGCATTTGTAAATATTTTTGCAATTTTTTATTTTCTAGTTGATTTTGATTTATTATTAATATGGGTTACAGGAGATACGAGTAAGAAAAAAAACAGTACCAATAAATGACCCAAAATGAACCAATAAATGATGGAGCCGTTCGTACAATGTGTACAGCAGAGTGTTAGTGAAATATTTTTGTTTTACACACGGGACAGTCACGATTCACTCACCTTCTGATTTCACCATTGTTGTGTTCCTCTTGCTTTATTTAACGTCAAATATATCGACTATACATAGGAAATATATGTAAATTATTACGTCATATGATATATTTAATATTCTAATAATGATTTAAGTTACGTCCAAAGCATCAAGCCCGGAACTAAAGACGTATATTTGTTTCCGACCGGACAGTTTAAAACAGGAACCAAACACTCACAGAGTGAGCACACTTTAACTTTTTGGGTTTATATTTCAGTCTGTGACGTATTTGGCGCCACTCACTTGCTCTTAAATCTGCGTTACTTACTAAAAGCCGACGCAGGTGCGAATCAGCGGAAAGACCTCTCCAGGTGAGGGGGCTACATACCCTGTTGAGGGTGTGGGTCAGAATGGGTGGATGTTCTGTTCGTGTGACAGTTATCCGGAGCTGTGCCAGAGACATTATAAGGAGACGTTGAATAACTGCTGATGAATAACAGCAACGATGGTGGCAGAGGTGTGGCTTCCAAGAAGGAAAGCTATTAAAAAGCTTGTTTTGGGGCAAAGACAGCAAACTGTTTGATTTTAAAGTTGCATATTTGCTACTGAGATTAAACAAAATATGTATGTTTCATCAGTGAACATTTCAAATGAGGGAAAAGCAGCAGTCCTGTATGTTCAGCACAGATAGAGATGCTACTGGCTGAATACTAACAGCACTGATTTGGATGGCAGGAGGTTGAACTCTGCTAAGATGAACTCTGACCCCATTCAGACCCGTGAATGTTGTCAAAATATTTCCTAAAATATTTTTTATTTTAATGTGTATAGTGATTTTGTTTTGATGTGCACATTTTAGTCTCCTAATTTTCTAAAACAATATCCAACAAATGAAATGCCAAAATCATCCAAGGAAACAAGAAAATAGATAGGTATAATTTAATGTCAAAAATACTTAAGGTTAGCTCATGTGTTAAATACATTAATTTTTAAGTTTAATGTAAACACATGTATAAAAATAGAATTGGGCTGTGATCAGACAGCTGTGGTTTCAAAGGTTTCAGCCTTTCACTCTGCTCTAGTTTGTGTTGTTGGTTCTTGGAAGAATGACTGGAGACATACACGACTTCTTAATGTTACTCCTGGCCCTGTTTTCTGCACAGACATTAGTGGCGGTCTGTCTCTGCGGTCATGATCGTGGTGGACCCCGGGCTGTACATCGGCACTGCGGAGGACCTCAATGACAGCCAGGCACTGGTTGACGCGAACATCACTGCTGTCCTGTCTGTAGACTCTGTGGACCCCAGCCGGCTGCTTCCTGATGATGGAGGCTTTGTTAGGAAGTGGATTGATGTTTTAGATGAAGCGACTTCTGACCTCCTCAGTCACATGGACTCCAGCTTCCTGTTCATTAAAGAGGCCGTGGATGGTGGCCGGGCTGTGCTGGTTCACTGGTAAGGGTCAGACGTCAGTGTTGGGCTTTTTTTTTGGTGCTCACTTGTGTGTATATATTAAATATATATTTTTAATAGCTGGTTGGTAGTTTGACAGTTGAAATGTCTGCATTTATTCTACTTCAGGTTGTGTAACAAGTTGTTTGCAAAATGTGAGGAAAATGCGAAGCAATCCTGTTATGTGGCAAACACAAAACATGGTTTTGTGTGTGTTGTAGCCAGGCTGGGAGGAGTCGCAGTGCCGCCATAGTGACTGCTTATCTAATGAAGAGATACAAAATGGGATTCACTGACGCCTATCACAGACTGAAGAGTGTCAAACCAGATGTACAGTAAGTGTGTGTTTCAGTGCCACAAGCTAAAGTTTGTTTAGGTAACACAGATCACAAAGTAATGCAAAATATATTGTGAGGTAATGCAAAAACTATTTTGTGGAAATGCAGGACATCTTCCAGGGTAACACCAATCTGCTTCTAGAACACAGAATATATTGCAAGGGGAATGCAACAGCCAGTGTGGGATAATGAAGAATATTATTTTAAGAGAGCGCAAAACTTCTATTTCTGTATTTTGTGTTAGTATTTGTATAAACTCTCATTTAACGTTTGTCTTCAGCAGAAATTGGATTTATTTCTTCAATTCTTCTACAATTAATTTAAAAAAAAAAATTCCCCCAAGAATGCCAAACGTGGCAGTAGCAGACATACTCGTATGCGGGTTATGTGTTTTAGGGTCAACAGTGGCTTTGAGGAGCAGCTGTGTCTGTATGAGGCCATGCAGTGTGAGGTGGATACCTCCGATCCTCTGTACAAACAATACAGACTGACCAAGATCACTGAAAAATACCCCGGTAACCACACACACATGCACACACGCATTCAGAGATTACAGGTCAACACTTCAGCGCTGTGCATGTCTCATTATTTTCCATGTTTCCCTTATGATTGTCTGTGTGTCTGAGCAGAGCTGCAGAAGGTACCCAGGGAGCTGTTTGCTGTTGACCCTGCCCAATCCAGCACCTCTGAGGCATCCTATCGATGCAGGAAGTGCAGGTGAGAGATGGAGGCCGAATGCTTCAAATTGCATGTGTCTTTAATATGAAGAAGCTGATGACACACAGGCGAAAAAAACAAACAAAAAAACGTGATTAAGTTGATAATTTTATTTCTTAACCCAACAGTCCACAGTTTAATAGTGTGACTCACAGCAGCTGATCATGGGAAACAGGTCTAAGGAATGTTTGCTTTTTGTGGGTGCTGCCAAATTGAGTGCCTCTGCTTCTGGATAGAGAAGTGGGGGGGGGTATCAGCCCGGTGTGTGCCATTTTGAGCTGCAGCTCTGCAGGCAGTGACCTCCACCGTCTCCTCCGCAGGCGCACTCTGTTTCATGGCTCCAGTATTCTCAGTCATCTGGTAGGAGAAGGAGCTTCGGCCTTCAGTCACAAGAAGGCCAGCAACCTTACAGGTAAGAAGACAATTCACCCAATACAGAGTTTTAAATATTTTAGTTTGAAATTGGCAGCAGTGCCATCTTTTTGCTAGTTCTTTTGATGACAGTATGCTCTAATATTAATATAGATTTACAGGAGAGAAAATGTTATATATGCAGACCTGCTGTACACTAATCTTGCAACTGGATGAAGCGCAGTAGTTTCAGTGGTGCGAACTGTTTAGGTCATGTTACAACAGGAACTGATGTTGATGAGCTGTAATGCTCAGGTATAATCAAATCTCTGATTTGATTTTAGGTTTTTTTGAGCCAGCTAAAGAAAGCCTGACTATTTCAAACTGGTTTCCCAGCACACCCATACATACTTTTAAAGGGGACATATCATGCAAAATCCACTTTTTTAGCCCTTAAATTCGTTTTATTGTGCACTTTGAGTGTGTAGCAGTGCAGGAAATTTAAATGCATTCTGTCCCGGTGCTGCGTAGATATCTTTATTCTTTTTGGGTCATAATTTTCAGTCTGTTCAGTTTTCTCTGTTCCCTGTTATGTTTTCTTTCCTTTTACATCACAGTATTTGCTGTGGAGCTGCTAAACAAGGGCATGGACTTCTGGCTAACCAATTTCGTGAATCTGCCATTTTTTTCTCGCAGTGACTTTGTAGTCCAAGTTCAGTTATGCTAAAGCTGCAAGTAGACAAGTCAAAATGTTCGGTTGTTGGGTGTATTAACCCACACGATTCCTTACACACACCCCGGCATCAGAGCCTCTTCGAAGTGCCTGTTTCTCTGCTGGTAGATAATCGTATCGTTGCTATCAAACTACAAAAATGGCCATACGGGGTGGAGCGGAACGCTCTGCGACACTGGAGGGGGGCAGGGCTTGAAATGTCTCATTCACATTTAAAGAGACCGCACCAAAACGAGCTGCTCTAAAACGCGCCTCAGAACAGGGGTGAAACAGGGGGTCTGTGGAGCTACAATAACGAGGAATTCAGACCAAAGCATTGCAGTTCTACTTTATGTAGACCACAAGTGAATGATTTACATATGAAAAGGAAGGATTTAAAAGCATGATATGTGCCCTTTAAGGTTAATTATCCTCTATGAAGAAAGGGCCCGCTGGAGTAATCACTCAGACTGAGCTTGTAGCCTTTCATGTGTTGTTATACAGGAGAGGTCCAGTGTACATCATACTTCATTGAGCCAGTGCAGTGGATGGAACAAGCCTTACTAGGAGTGATGGATGGGCAGGTAATACAGACTTACCCCCATACACACTCAAATAAAAGCTCAAATAATTCAAAGGTGTTTTCTTTGTAACAAACTTTTCTCTTGCTTTTAGGTTTGTGACAGCCTGCTAATCAGTATTAGTTTAAATCAGATTTTTGAGCAATTATGAATGTTTGAGATGATCACCTTTTGCTAATTTGCTATTTTTGTTCATTCTTTCTCCCTCTGTCTGCTCGTGTGTGTGTGTGTGTGTGTGTGTGCGTGCGTGCGTGTGTAGCTGCTGTGTCCGAAGTGTAACTGTAAGCTGGGTTCATTCAGCTGGTGTGGGGATCAGTGTTCGTGTGGCCGCTGGGTCACTCCCGCCTTCCAGCTGCACCGCAACAGAGTGGACGAGATCCGGCAGCTGAACATGAAGAAATGACACAGCTGGGAAAAATGAATATCATTGGTGCAAGAAACACACACAGTCTGACATACTCCAGTTTGTAACATAAAAAAACATGTCCAGTTTTGTTATAATGATTGATTTGGATGATTACCCATGTTTAACATCTGAAATACACAGTGTAAATAAATAAATGTGTAAATATCAGGTGTCTGTTGCACTGATTAGTGTACAACAGTACTGTGCATGTATCTGGACCCGAAGACAAAAAGACTGAAAAGCATTTTCATTTTTTTGTTAGATAAATTGAATATTGAGTTTTCGGTTCAGCTTTTCGGTCATAAATTAGAAAACTGATCAATTTCTTCTTTTTTCTTGATAGTTGTGGGGCAGAAAAAATCTAAGCATGAGCACAAATGATCAACTGGTGGCCCGTGCAACTCCATTTGAGCACTTTCTGCTACATCTCATTCATCCACTCACACACACACATTCATACAGTGCTTTTTATTTTTACCTAAGCACACTCAGTATCTTGCTCAAGGATATTTTGACACACGGAGGGGATCGATCCATCGACCATCCGATTGGTAGATGGCCCGCTTCAACTCCTGAGCTACAGCCACCCCCGACATTGAAAATTCAAATGATGGAATTCTATTATTTGCCCACTAGATGGCGCTAACTGACCATATAAGCTCCTCTACAGTTATTGTCCGCTCTCTGTTTTCCACTTACCTGCAGTAGGAGAGAAATTACAGCGATACACGGGAGAATGCTAAAACAGCAAAGATGGTGGTAGAAGTGACAAAATAATGGGATTTTTTTAGTTTTATTCGGATTTAAGCTGGTTTCAGTGCAGTGAACATTAAAATCTAAATCACACTTCAAAGCAACAGCCCAAGTAAGTACTCTGAGGCGTTTCCAGATGGCTGCTGAGCAGTGAGACTTGCTTTGGGTAGTGTGTGGTTTCCTTTTTACTGAAAATGTGACATTTTCCAGCTGTCCCACTGATGCTTTACTGCAGTATCATAGTGAAAAATGAAAAGAGGGAACAAATAGACACTAGAACCTTATTCTTTGTGAACCTTTCTGTTTGTAGGGGAACACTGAGTCTCATGGAAACAAGTCTGAATATGTGTTCACTCTGATAGCTTCCACGTTACCTCAATACCGAAGAAAAAGCAAACACGTCCCAGCTTTCCAATTCATTTTCATTCCAAGAAATTAGTTTGTCATAATTGGCCATGTAGGCTACATTTCATAAGAGGTATCCATATAGTCTAGACACAAGCAGTCTGACCTGCAGGTTCTAGCAGTTCCTTACCTTCTTTATAAATAACTACTTTTATCTTGTGAGCTGGGATGGACGGGTAGGAGAAGGTTCTGCTGGTAAGGAGAGACCAGAGCAGCTCACTTCAAAAAGCGGGGGAAAAGCAGGAATGAAGTGTGAACTTGCACAACGCTGCCTGCAGTACTGACCGCCCCATAAAGGCTGTAATGTAAATGTGATAATGCCACTGAGACCAAATGTCAAACTGCGGCATTGAAAACTGTCACAGTAAGTGGTATTAGGTAGTGGACTGCAACTCAGCTGTCCTGGAAAACTGGAGCACGCATTCTGGAAATTTGGTGCAGAGACAAAGAGGCAGGGGGAGCAATAATAATGACCACCAAAAAAAGGAGAGGGTTATATAAAAGAGATGGAAAAGGGGTTTAAAGTTGAGGTGAAAATGTGTGAAAATGAAAAGAGTCGAAAGGAAAGAGGGGGATTTTCCATGCTCTCATAAGCACTGCATTTGGGAATCCCTTCCAGTGTGAGTTTTTTTTTTTGTACTACCACTGGGGTCAGAAAAGTAAGAATTTATGAGGCTTCAGTTCAGTCCAGCTGAGTACAGCTGTGACACTCAGCTCTATCTGCCAATGCTTACTGAACCTCTCTGCCCCGAATCTCCTCCCACAGCCAATCTAAAGCCCCGCCCACTACTACAGCTATATTGGGGGTAGTATGGTACCATAAGGTTTTTAAAATAGAATTGATCCTGATCATTAGAGACTTTATGGAAAATGATTTAAAGCCACACTGATCCACATAGGGAAGATGTTGGGGTGGACAAACAGCTGGTCTGCTGTCTCACATTTGATCATGCATGCTCTCTGCTATCTCTACCAAGAAGGGAGCTTAGAGACGAGCTCTGCGGGCCTGAGAAGTGAAAGTATCATAGTTCCCTGGACCTCCTGACTCTGTCTGCTGTTCTCCATCCTTTTGCTCTCTCTCCTCTGTCTATGTGTGTGCGTTTTTAACTCTGCTTGTGTGTTACAGATGTGGAGTCTTCCCTAGTTGTCTGCCTTCCCTGCACACACACCTGGAGCTTGTTTGATTACCCAGCTATGTGCTGTTTGCTAATCACCTGCTTGTTTCATATGGAGGAATATTGTTGCACTGACTAGTGAAAGTGTGGCTTGGCTCCTAGATTTAGTGATTATCGCTGTGAAACATGTTCTGTATGTGTTTGAAGTGTCTTTCCTCCGCACAGCCACCTGTTTTTGTGGGAATCTTTGGAGAGAGATTGAAGGAGGAAAGGAAAACTGTGGAGGAATACTGAGCTTGGAAGAAACCCTGCTCTGGATAACATGTCTGCCTCCTTCATGTAGCCCATCCTGGAAAACAACACAAAACACTTCACTACCAGTCTTGACTGATCTGTTTATCTCTCGTGTCTGCAATAGACATGTTCCACTTCTGCTTCTGTGTGCCACACTTGTGTCCAGATGTGTCCTGATTTTCGTGACAGGTTTGCACCTCTGCACGGGCAGAAACACTGAAAAGGTTTTTGTTACTTTAGTTTGAATGAATCATAGTGTAACCCAAAAGAACCAAACATCTAATTCAGTTTCTTACATCTACAGCTTCAATGTATCACAATAAAACAGTCTTTTTATTTTCTTTTTGTGCAAGTTATGAGGATACCTAAACATCTGGGATATTGATCTGGTCAGTGAGTATCAGAGGGGGGTGTTAATCAGTTTCAGCTGCTTTGGTGTTCATGAAATTAACAACAGGTGCACTAGAGGGGCAACAATGAGACAACCCCCAAAACAGGAATGTTTTACAGGTGGAGGACACTCACATTTCCCCCTCCTCATCACTAGTGTTGCATTTGGCTAGGGTCAGTGTCACTGCTGGTAGCATGAGGTGGTACCTGGACCCTACAGAGGCTGCACAGGTAGTCCAACTCCTCCAGGATGGGTCATCAGTACGTGCCATTGCCACAAGGTTTGCTGTGTCTCCCAGCACAGTCTCAGAGCATGGAGGAGAGTCCAGGAGACAGACAGTCACTCTAGGAGAGCTGGACAGGGCTGTAGAAGGTCCTTAACCCATCAGCAGGACTGTATCTGCTCCTTTGTGCAAGGAGGAACAGGATGAGCACTGCCAGAGCTACAAAATGACCTCCAGCAGCTGCTGGTGTGAATGTCTCTGACCAAACAATCAGAAACAGACTTCGTGAGGGCGGCCTGAGGACATCCTCTAGTGGTCCCTGTGCTCACTGACCAGCACCGACTGACTTTTGCCATAAAACACCAGAATCGACAGGTCGACCACAGGAGCCCTGTGCTTTTCACAGATGAGAGCAGGTTCACCCTGAGCACATGTGACAGACATGAGAGGGTCTGAAGGAGCCGTGGAGAATGTTATGCTGCCTGTAACATTAAGCATGACCGGTTTGGTGGTGGGTCGGTGATGGTCTGGGGAGGCATATCCATGGAGGGACACACAAACCACAACACCCTGACTGCCATCAGGTATCAGGATGAAATCCTTGGACTCATTGTCAAACCCTACACTGGTGCAGTGGGTCCTGGTTCATGCACAACAATGCTCAGCCTCATGTGGTGAGAGTGAGGGTGAAAGTAGTTTTAAATTCTTGCTGGTACTATGACAAAATCTGTGTGTGTGTGTGTGATAGATATATATATATATATATATATATATATATATATATATATATATATATATATATATATATATATATATATATATATATTGTCTGTGTATAGGTACATACTTATCTATTTTATTTTATCTATTTTTATACATTCTATTTTATTTAGTTTGACCCCGCTGGCTTCGATGCTTTGATATGACATCCCTGGTTTGATTCCTGCTAAACCGTCTCAGTAAAAGGACAAAAATGGACATAAACACAGGGAGAGTATTGGGCTCCATAGACTTTAATGCATTATAGAATTCCTAAAGACTCATAAACTGTACACGTCAGGATCACGAGCAAAGGTACAGTTGAGCAATGTGCAATACTGAGCATTTTAAAATATGAATGGAGTTTGTCTTGTATCCAATAGCAGAGCTATAAATACAGTTGATGTCTATTGGACTGTTTTTAAATCTTAATAACTCAAAACGTATAAAAGTTACAGATAAGAAAAGTCGTAGCACCCATCTACAAAGAATCCTCCACGGCTGATATATCAATCATCGTGGCAACATACACGCTACAGATAGATGTACATGTCAAAGAAAATCAGGTTTCCACTAATATAATCCATTACAAATGTAAATTTATGATTTTTCTTTATGAAAACACCTTCGTGGAAATTAAGCATGGTTCAAATATATGAACGGTATTTGTGGCATAAATGGGTTTAGAGTTTGTAGAGAGCGAAAAAAGGCACAGAAGAAGAAGTAAGCAGCAGCAGTGATTGACTTGCTCTTTAAACTGGTTGTGATTTGTTGGGAAGATTTTAAAGCAATTACAGTTACTTAAAATGTTGCAGTCAGCTCAAGCAATGTTATTTTTATGTGGTCTCTTCTCTGCTGTTTGTACTCTGCTCTTCATATGGTGATACAAAGAGCAGAATGGAGCAAATGCAACTCTAAATACAATCAAACAGCATTAGCTGAAATTAAACAAGTGCACATCCATCCATCCATCCATCCATCCATCCATTTTCTTCCACTTTTCTGGGGCTGGGTTGCAGGGCAGCAGCCTAAGCAGAGAAGCCCAGGCCTCCCTCTCTCCAGCCACCTCCACCAGCTCATCCGGGGGGACCCCAAGGCGTTCCCAGGCCAGTTGAAAGATATAATCTCTCCAGCGTGTCCTGAGTCTGCCCCGGGGCCTCCTCCCAGTTGGACATGGCCGGAACACCTCACCCACGAGGTGCCTAGTCAGATGCCCAAACCACCCCATCTGGCTCCTTTTGATGTGGAGGAGCAGCGGATCTACTTTGAGCCCCTCCCGAATGGCTGCACTCCTCACCCTATCTCTAGGGGAGAGGCCAGCCACCCTTTGGAGGAAGCTAATTCCTGCCACTTATATTCAGCTTTTGATTCCCCTTTGTGAATCACCACTTTATTGTGGTGGAGGGGTTTGTGCGTCTCAGTGATCCCAGGAGCTATGTTTTCTGGGAGCTTGTCCTCCTGGTAGGGTCTCTCATGGCAAATTGGGTGAGGGGCCAGACAAAGTGCAATTCCAAAGACCCCAATGGAAGAGTCACCAAGGGAACTGTTCGTACTATCCCTGCCCAGAATAGGGTTACCAGCGCCCCACCCTGGAGCCAGGCCTGGTGAGGGAACTTGAGGGAGAGCGTCTGGTGGCCAGGCATAAGCCCGCAGTGGCTCGGCCATGCTCAGAAAAGGGCCCGCAAATTCAGCTACCCATAAACAACAGGTTACCACACAAAAACTGTAGGTCCTGGTGAAAGTGTGTCTTGCTGATACCTCTGGGACATTATGTTTCAGTCCCTCTGATGCTGCCAGGTTGCACCTCAGCCTCTCCAGGACCTCAGTGACCTGGTTCAGATCTGGTAGGAGGTCCCCCAGGACACCATCCATCGTCTCATTAGGAGCCCCGCTGTTGTCAGGCATGCATGCATCCAAGCACAAGGGGACCATAAGTTATAGTGATTTTATAGAGATTTATAGTATTATTGAAAGACATAGCCACTGTAGGCTCACTGTAGTTTTGTAGGATCTGATCAGGATTTATTGTTTATTGGATGGCTGTTTAACTCTTAGATCGGGTTACAGTAACTTCTCCAAACTTGACATTATGCACCCACTTATGCCATTTTATGAGTTCTAATAAATTTATAGACCCCATTTATCATGACTTTAATGGAAATAATGAAAGATTACATACTGGCTCATTGAGCTCCCACAGACCAGACACTGCTGAGGCTTTGAAAGCTCAGAGTTTGTTTTTATTCCTAAACTTAATTCAGCTGATTGCAGAAGTGTCATTCAGCTGTCTGCTGACATGCTTGCTTTAACTTTATGGTCTGTAAGAGCAAAACATGAAGTGCTTTAAACAGTGCTGACATATGATCCAGTGGTTCTGGTTCCAGACAGCCTGTACTGCAGCAGCATGTCTGCTAATAAAGGTGACACTGAATTACTACTATTAAAAAACAATCTGAATCTTTCCTTTTATGACCAATCAGCGTGTATGCTCTTGGTGCAGTTCACATTTTATATTGTTGGTATTAAAGAGGCACTCGAAGCATTTTTAGACCTCTGCAGTGTTTCTGGGGTCAGCTATGGTGCTTCCTCAGATTTACAGCTCTATGCTGATTTAATTGAGAAAACCTTAATTTCAGTGCAGCCAGTCTGAGTGGAAGTTTACCTTACAGTTATAGTTTTCCACAGTTGATTATGTTTAATATTACACTGATTTTATCAAGCCACATCCCGCACTCAGCCTAAGAGCAATGTTAGTCCAAGGTTTTTGATTGTTTCTCAAGAGTCAGGTTGGGACCACATTTTCTATATTTCATCACGTGTCTTTGTTCTAAAACCACCATAACTGTGTTTATGAGAGTTTGGTTCATGAAGTCTTCCATGAAAATGACCACCTTCTGTAATTCACGTTTCAACCATGGACCTCATATAAGAACATCAGCGTAGCCACGATGACGTCAGCCTTTGGTTTAGAGAAGTCCTGTTAAGCCTCAAACTGAGTATTTTTGCCATCACCATGTTGGTGTTGTGAAAACTGATGTGAAGAGCGAGGGGTGGAGCTGACTGAGGAACAGAGGACACTGCTTGCTGTCACCATTTGGAATGTGTTTACTGAGGTTATAGGTCAGGGGGACCAAAGGGTGCTATTCATACAAGAGGAGTTACCCCCTGCTGGCCATTACAGAGAATAATGGTTTAAGGCACCTCTGGTCTGACTACACTTTTCAGAGATAGAACCAATAACTGGTAGTAAAACAACTCCTTGGAGGCAGGGCCCCTGAGACGGATGAGATTTGCCCTGAGTTCCTTAAGACTCTGGGTGCTGTGAGTCTGTCTTGGTTGGCACGCCTCTGCAACATTGAGTGGAAATCTGGACTGGCAGACTGGAATGGTGGTTGGCAGATTATTGTTACAGGCCATTCGGTCCCTGTAGAACCATAGTAAGAGCTTGGTATGTATTGCCTATAGTAAGTCAGATCTGTTCCCTGTAGATGTTGGACTCGGCTGCCTGCGCTCACCAATTCTGGACAGAATTTCTGGGTGTGTGGGTGCCAGTTTAGCTCAGCGGGTGAGCACTTGCCAATATGTCCCATGGGCCAATGCAGCAGCCTGTGCTCAAGTCTGACCTGCAGCTCTTTGCTGGGAAACTCCCCCTCTTTCCTGTCTGCTTTCACCGCTACTGTTGAATAAAGTAAAATAAAATAAATTCTAGGTTTGGCCAGGCGGCAGAAGGTTTCCACTTTGGTGATTTCAGGATCTCTGCTTTTTGTGGATAATGTGGTTCTGTTGGCTTCATCTGGTGGTGACCTCCAGCTCACACCAGGACAGTCCACAGCCAGGTTTAAAGTGGCGAGAATGAGACTTAGCACCTACAAGTCTGAGGCCATGGTGTAGTTCCCCCTCCGTGTGGAGGAGTTTACATGTCCTGCCTCACTTAAAACCATTTTCTTTTTTGTGAACCTGTGTGGAGTGGACTGTTTTCTGCTATGTGCTACATATGAGAAAGTGTGGAACATTTCACAGTCTGATTATCCAGAAACAGTCCAAAGTTCATGTCAGTAGGAGCAGACATTTATGGGGTTGGGTTTGAATCAATGCATTTGAGGGTAATAACATTGGAAAAACAACATAGAAGTCCTTCAGCTAACATGCCATGAGAACTGCAAGGAGTTAGTGAGAAGAGCACAGTAAGACATGCACACCTTTTTCACTTTTAACCCGTTCAGAGCTCATTTGGCACAGTCACGGTTGGTGTAATGTCCTTCATAGACAACCCTGACTTAATCATTCTATAACAAAAGGAACACGGAGGATGGAGAAAACCCCTGTTTTTTTTTCTTTTTTGGAGGAAATGACATCAGCTGCATCCTGATAAAGAGTCACAAAAAGAGTCACATGGATGTCTGACACTTTTGGCCATTTATCTGCATCTCATTACAAGGTTACTTTTATTGACCCGCTTGCTGTAACTTGATCCAAGGAAGAGCTCCAGGACGGACAGCAGGAGAAAAGCAAAGGAGTGACATGATGGAGGATGTGAGTCACATTCAAATGCCAGCCATGTGACTTGCGGTCTGTGTGTCTGGGCTCATGGGGCAGGATCTCCACTTAAAAAGCATTCAGCAGGAATCCGCTGCTCCGACTAGGCTCACAGGAAAGGTGATTTAGGCCATCATTATGCAAAAAAAAGTTTTGGAACTGAAGTGTAAGAGTCTGTGCAAGTGCAATATTTGCAAATTACCACAAGAAATACTTTTCAGGCTATTTCTGTCTTTCTGCCTCGCTCATGCTTCTCAAGTCTCTGGCTGCACACAGACGTGGCAAACAAATGCATTTTCCTTTCTGTGTGATTGAAGTGTGATTTAACATCCTGCTGCTTCAAATTATTTCTTATTTTCAGACTATTCTTCACAGATTTGTGCTTTCATAAGCTACCTAAGCTGCTTGTTATTTTTGTCTTGTCTCCATTACCGCACCACAACCACAACAAGGCTATTCTTGCAAGTACTTTGGCTGGATTTGTCAGTCTGTCTGAAACGCTCAGAGTAACAAACCAGATGTTGTAATCTAATGCCTGGGGGACACATTAGTCTCTCTGCTGTCTCCTTCTCCAACTCCCCTCATTCACCTCTCATCTTTACTTGTCTGCCCCTCCATTATTTTCCACCACTTTCCTCTTCTCTTCACCTCTGCTTGCTCTGTTCTTGTCATTCGCTTCTCCACTGCTTTCTAGTATTTCCTCTTTCCAGAGCCCTGAAGGTCTGGAAGCCTAACTAGAGTCATCTGCTGAAGGACTTTTCAAACTTACATAATCTACATATCCTTGAACTAAGATTCCTTAAATACACAAATCTTTTTTTTTTTCCACATGAGAAAATGACAGCATCACAGACTCATGTTGTTCCATGTGTCATGGAGTAGACAAAAGATGAGTGTGCACAACTTACAAAGAGACACCATGGCTAACACAACATAAATGTGTACTAACTGGCATATTTGGGAAACACTGACAATATCTAACAATAAGTAACACAATGGAGAGAAACATCATGTGTCAACATGTAGCTTTGATTTGTGTGTTTGATGAATATTACCATGTTTCCATCTCATTTGTGTGGTTGTGTAATCAGCATAGTATTGCAGCTCTTGCACAGACCAGCCAGACCACATATGGTGCTCTTCAAAACGATGTTCAGCATCAGACCAGCTCACTCTGCTGTTACCTTTGAAATTATAAATGCCTGAAGCTCTGGATTCCCTCGCAGCGTGCACCTGTAAAAGCTTGGCACTGTCTTTGGCTTAAACGGAGGAAAACCAGCTATGCTTTTTGTTCCATCATACCTCGACTGTTACATCATCTTTGCCTGCTGCAGTGATCCGCATCAGCTCAGCTTTCCAAAATTTGCTGTTATGGATCCACTGTGTTATGGACCCAGGCTACCTAAAACATTCAACTGTTGAGGTGTTGATAAAACAAAAATCCAGATGATAAATAAACACCTGGGATCTGAAGCGTGTTCGGCAAACCCGGGCTTGCTTTCATTCATCTGGATTCATTTATCACTTATCCTAACACTGGCAATCAGGATAAGCAGTCACGGGAAGGTGCCTACAACTCAGTGTTTACATGAAAGCGGGTGGCTTTCCTCCTCCTGTCCATGCATCTTTCAGGAAGGGTGAGGGTCAGTGGGCAGTAATTCCATTCCTACTGATCTCTTATCCTAAAAGCTAATCGGCCCCAGATCAGGCTGCAGGTTACCAGTATACGGCAAGTTACCAAAGCTATATAACCAGGTAAGAAGCAAACCACCTGTGTAGTACTG
Source organism: Pterophyllum scalare (assembly GCA_024447675.2). Taxonomy (NCBI): domain Eukaryota; kingdom Metazoa; phylum Chordata; class Actinopteri; order Cichliformes; family Cichlidae; genus Pterophyllum; species Pterophyllum scalare. The sequence goes on from JAMQGT020000005.1 coordinate 32,696, forward strand.
AAAACCCAGAGTTAACACTGTGCAGCTAACAGATGAAGCTAAGTGCGAGGAATCTCTCTGTTTACAGCTCCGTTTTCTCAGTGTACAGCTCACTTTGCAGCACAACAGGCACAGTTGATCACAGTCTGCCTCGGACTCCTGGCAGCAGCCCACAGCAAGCTCTGGTGCAGTTTTGCTGCATCTGTGCTGTGGAAACTGTGGAGTAAATATGCAGGCTCCAGGTTTTTGGTTGAATTTGGCTACGTGACGTTTAATTTCATGACCAACAAATCCCATAAAAAGACAAAACTAAACAATGAATGCATCCAACCAACAGGTTTTGTGTGTTGGTTCAGTAAAAACTATGATGTGGTGAAACAGTGTTTGTCCCCTTCCTGGCTTTTTATATGTTTGTGTATTTGTCACATTTACATGTTTCACATCAAACAAATCTTAATATTAGACAAAAATAACCTGAGTAAATACAAAGTGCAGTTTTTAAATGATGATTTCATTTATTAAGCGATAACACCTAAGGACTGGTTGTGCCATCCTTAGCAACAACATCTGCAGTGAGCCTTTCACGTCACTGTGGGGGAATCGCTCTTCTTTACAGATTGTTTTAATTCAGCCACATTGGAGGGTTTTCAAGCATGAACGGCCTGTTTAATGTAACTATCTCAATCTGATTTATGTCTGGACTTTGACTGGACCCCTCCAAAACCTTTATTGCAGAATTCATGGTTCCATCAATTACTGCATGTCGTCCAGGCCCTGAAGCAGCAAAGCAGCCCCAGACCATCACACTACCACCATCATATCTGACTGTTGGTGTGATGTTCTTTTATGAAATGTTGTGTTAGTTTTATGCCAACTGTAACAGGACACAAACCTTTGAAAAAGTTCAACTTTTGTCTCATCAGTCCACAGAATATTTTCCCAGAAGCATTGGGGATGTTTGTTGGCAGATGTGAGACGAGCCTTTGTGTTATTTTTTGGTTAGCCGTGGTTTTTGAATAATGAACTCTGACCTTAATTGAGGCAAGTGAGGCCTGCAGTTCTTTAGATGATGTTCTGGGTTCATCTGCAGGCTCACCACGGTTCTAGGTTTTCTCCATGTGTGGATAATGGCTCTCACCATGGTTCACCGGCGTCCCCAAACCTTAGAAATGTCTTTCTAACCCTGTGCGAACTGATAGATTTCAGTGACTTGGCTTGAACTGGCACGCAGTTATACAATACATACACTGGTGTCCCAGCTGCTGTACAAGACATACAGTACAGTAGTGTAACACAGCAGATATATCTCATCACTGTGTTGGCCTATGCTGGCACATTAGCTCAAGCACTTAATGAATTTCTGCACTTACATAGAACATTGTAGTTTGTTGTGAATAAGTCCCACTAGAACACCAAATATACATTAATTTTTTTCTATCAAAAATAGTGCCCTAAGGGACCAATTTCCAGAAACTACAGTGCACAGCTACTTTGAGGGATAAATCTAGAATTCAGGCTAACGATTGGCCAAGTTTATTTATTTATTTATTTATTGTAATTTATTAAAAAGATTTCAGCTCTCATGGGCTTCCCCAGTGGCACCCTGGGCCTACTTTGAATTCTCAGTTTTATTATGTCATTGGCTCCGTCACCTTTCCAGTAATCTGTTGACCTTTAACCTCTCATTCTCTTTCATTTTTCTCTTTACTTGCTGTTTTTTTTCTTCTGCTTTTCCTTTTGTTTTTCTTTCTTAACCAAGGCCCTTTTTTCACACAGTCTATTTTCTTTTCTTTGGTATGAATATAAATGACCTCAGAGCGAGTGTTTTTACAGGCCAAAGATTTTGATCTCCATGATAGCCTCTCTCAAACGTTCTTTTCTTCCTTTGTTCAGTTTCAGCCCAGTGGTGTTTGGGAATGTGTGTCTAGATCCTACTTCTATCTTTAAACCAGACATTATGCAGAGCATGTGTGAAGCAGGCCCTCTGTTCTGTGAACAGATAGCATCTCTAGCATATGATTATATGATTTCCACTGTGTGTGTGTGTGTGTGTGTGTGTGTGTGTGTGGCCTCCTTGCTTAGAGCAAGTCATTCACAGACTGACAGTTGCGCAGAACACACACACACTCACACACATACATTCCCTCAGCTTGGTAGGTCTGCAGTGGATGTGAATGGGCGTCTTATTCTGCATCCTGCTTGGTGGTCACTCACCACACACACACTCCACCACATCAGCATCATGGTTATATAACTTGATGTCATCTCCACTGATGAGCCACCAAGGTTTAATGGAACATTCCTACTTAGAATTTATGTATTTGTAATCAGTTTGTAGTTGTGTTGTTAATTTATCTTGACACTTCTTCAACCACTTTCTTTTCTAAATTTTCTAAGTCTGTCCTGTTACAACTTTGCTGTAGACACATTCTTGACAGCCAGTGTGGTTAAGTTGCGGAATGGAGATAAAGAGCAAGCTGAACTGAACCAGACTGGAAGAACTGCAGCTTTTTATCTTATAAGCGAGCAGGCCATCACCCCCGTTTGTTCCTATGTGAGGCTAATATGTAGCAGGTCCAGTCTGCATCCTGAGCATTCCCAGTTGGAAGTTCACCAGCATCTGGTCCGGGGCTTATTTTCCACCCTGGGTTTGTTCCAGTGGCTCTGCTGCTTCCAGGAAAACTAAATCAGACCTCACAAATAATGCCCCCAACAGGATAGGCAGGCACACAGAGGAGGAGAAAAGTGAAACAAAGAAAAAGGTTTGAAACATTTTATTAGAAATGAACAAATTCCTAGTTAAGCAGTCAAAATTCAACCTTGTCTTGTTTTTTTTTTTGTTTTTTTTTTTTTACAAGCAAACTGGTATAGATTAAAAAATGTTTTACCACCTGTATCAACAATAGGAAACACATTGAAATGGCACACAAAGAAAAAAACAGGCTGCTACTACATTATAAAAGCTAAATAAATGCATTATACTGGTGTTACATGCAACAATGTGTATCTGCTTTTATTGAGCCAAGGGTTTGCTGCCAACTTTTAGAAGCATGAAGCTCACATGATCTGATTTTGTGAATACATCAATAAGCAGGGACCTTTTACCTGAAATCTTTCTTTTCCATAATTCATTTACAACAGAACCTGACAAGATTGGTGCAGCAGTGGCTAAGATCTCGTGCCTTTTAACCTTAAGATGTAATTATTCCATTTTAGCATGGAAGTTATTTTTATAGTTGTGGTCGCATGTTTGCATGAATGTGATGGCAATTTGGGGCTTTCGGTGATTTCTTTGAGATGTTCTTTTCCCAGGATGGAATGATTGTGCAGCAAACATCTTTAATGACTTTTAAAAAGAAAAATCGGGTGCACAAGGTTGAATTTATTTTGGATTTTCACTAATCCAAACAGGGTTAAAATTCTATATACAGACACAAATATACACATGCATTCACTTTAATCTTTTAATAAGTGGTGCTGAAGGCTCTACAATGTCTTTTAACTTGACAAAGCCAAGGCCTATTAAATTCATGTTAGTGATCATAACTGACTACAACTGGTAGTTTCTTTTTGCCGGCATAAAGGGATTTGTCATACTCAGAACAAGGGGAAAGTCCAAGGAACTCAGTGAAGATCTAAGGAGAATTGTTGAGTTACACAAATGGTGAAGGTCTCCTGGAGCCATTTCTAAACAGCTGCAGATTCCAAGATCATCAGTTTAAACAACTGCACTCAAGTACAAGTTATTTGGATGTGTCACCACTTTGACAAGATCTGGAAGAAGACCCAAACTGCCAGTCTTAGATGAGAGGAAATGGGTTAGGATGCTCAGGAACAACCCAGGAACCATCAAGGCACAAGTCTGCCATGAACTGGAAACTGCTGGAACACCAGCATCACTGCCCACAGGGAAGCCCGTTTTACGTTGCCTTGGACTGAATGGGTGCCACTCTGCTCCAAAATCAACACCTTCAAACTTGACTGAAATTTGCAGCTACCCACACAGACGAGCCAAATGCCTTCTGGAGAAAAGGGTTTTATGGTCAGATGAGACAAAGATTGAGCTGTTTGACCACAATGACAAGAGGTGTGTTTGGAGGGGTAAAGGTGAGAACGCTGTGCCATCTGTCAAGCATGGTGGTGGTAGCATGATGCTATGGGGCTGTTTTGCTGCCAGTGGTACTGGTACATTGCACAAAGTGGATAGAATAAGGAAAAAGGACTACCTCCAAATCCTTTAACTTCACCTCAAATCAACAGCTAGACAGTTCCAACAGGACAATGATCCCAAACACATCAAAATGGATAAAGCAGGCTAACATTAAGCTTCTAGAATGGCCTTCCCAAAACCCCGACCTCAACCCTTTTGAAAATTTGTGGATTATGCTTAAGTGTTAGGTTCAGGCCAGGAAAACAACAAATTTTAATGAACTCGACCAATTCTGCCAAGAAGAGCGGTCAAACATGCCAGAAGCTTATTGACGGCTACCAAAAGCTTCTGGTTGAGGTGCAACTTGCGAAGGGACATTTAACCAAATATTAATGGAGGTGTGTGTTTATATTAGAGCCCTACGTATAATTTTTGACCCTGTGTAGTTTAGAGAAAATCCACACAAAATCCAAAACAAATTCAAACTTGTGCACCACCTGTACTATGAAACAAGTTCAACATGCGGTCATGTGAAAAAGAAAGTTTTTACAGGACTATGCAGTTGTGAAAATCTAACTGCAGACTTCCTGCTTCCACAGGCCCTATAATTAAAACAGTTGTTGCTTCAGTAAGATCATTTTGCAAGGCAAAGGTTATAAGGTCATTTCCAAACAATATGAAGTCCGTCATTCTACAGTGGGAAACATTATTCACAAGTGGAGAACATTCCAGACAGTTCCTGTCCACCACAGTCTGAATTAATGGAATATACGGTTTCTCAAAAATGTAACAAATAGTTTTCTTTGTTGAGACAGACTAAGATAATGTATACATCTATTTACATTCATCCATATCACCTATGGAGTTTTTAAGGTATAATACAATTCTGCTTCTTGTCTGCAAGTGCTGTGTCTGTGTGTGCACCAGAGCAGCAGCCCAGTGACCACATCAGTGTGATTGATCCAGTCTTTTTGAAACAAAGCACAGATGGAAAACTGTTCAGTTTTCTTATTTCTTCCATCGTCAGCTTTGTTTTGACTCACTGGACAAGACAAATTGCCAAATATACATCTAACCACCATTTTTTTTTTTTGCATCTGCTCATTATTCTAAATAAGCAAAGATAACATCATATTTCATCTGATGACCGTTATCCCATGAGTACAGTTTTTTGTCCAGAGGACAATAGGCCAGCTGGGAGTTGTGTGCGTGCATGTTTGTGAATGCCAGGCTTGGCACAGTGTGCGTAAGCGTGTGAGTGTCAAAGGCATAGGTCACGTTTGCGTAGCGATGCTCCATACTGTCCACTGCATATAGCACGCCGCAAACCAGGAAGCTGTTACCGTAGCGACCTCGTCTGAGACCCGTGCGAAACGTCTGTATCGGCTGAAGGTCACGGGGGTGTAGGTGGATTAGCAGGATAACTTCCTGGTGGAAGCCCTCTGTGTCCAAAGCAGGGTAAAGCAGCCACAGGCCAGACTCATCTACCGCAAGCTCAACCTGCAAAATAAATCATGCTCAACTTCAGAGAATATCAAATATCTGCAAGTTTGTACGACTTTTACATCTTGAAATATCCTTTGGCTTTAGGACCTAAAGCCAAAACTTTACTGAGCTGTTTCAGTCTCACTGCTGTTCTTCAACCACAGCAGGCAGCTGTTTACACAGTACTCAAATAGCAGACAGTCAGCATTTAGCTGGTGAATATGGTTGGGCTTGTAGCAACTAAAGAGTAAGGTAGTGCTTGCTGGTGGAGACCAAAAACAGAGCTAAAAACGATGCAATGAGCATTTAGTTTACATCCTTAGGGAGAACAAAAACACCGCTCTAAATGACACTATGTTTGCTGGTTGTGTTATTCATTTGAAGATTTTTTTTCAATATGTCTAGCAGTCTTTTCCACTCTATACTATTTGACCAGTTAAACTCTTTAAGTAATCCATTATGTTTTTGTTCCCACAATTAACTTTTATGACCCTTTAAAGAGTCCCAAATGCACATACACCTTGTATAAATTGTCATGCACTGTTTCTTGGACCGCTATATCAAAATAAAAGTAATGAGTCTTACTTCAGTCTGTGTCCTGTGAATTTGCTCCTCCAGTAAAGCATCATGCAGTGTGGTCCCAGGCAGCTACATATCTGTGCCTCAGGTCATATCTGATAATGTCCCTGCTGAAGGCTCGATTGTAGTAGAAAGCTCCATTATACACAACGTGGCCTGTTCCAGTGAAACTGTAGGGCAGCTTGTATGAATTGCTTGTCTGTCCTGAACACAAAGAACACAGACAAAATGCACGACCTTAAGGAACTTTAGGATCATCAAAGTGAGACATCTGTCATATTGAGAAAATATTTTAGTGAACCAGTGCAACCAATAAACATTGTAAAGACTCTTAACTTATTTAATGCCAGTATTTCAAGCTGTACAAAGGTATTTTTTTCTAACCATACGGATGTAGTGGCTACATTATTTTTGTTAGTAAAGCTGTGCAACAAATTCAATTCAATTTTATTTATATAGCGCCAAATCACAACAACAGTGGCCTCACGGTGCTTCATATTGTAAAATAAAGACCCTACAGTAATTACAGAGAAAACCCAACAGTCAAACAACCCCTATGAGCAAGCACTTGGTGACAGTGGGAAGGAAAAACTCCCTTTTAACAGGAAGAAACCTCCAGCAGAACCAGGCTCAGGGAGGGGCAGTCATCTGCAGGGACAGGTTGGGGCTGAGGGGAGAGAGACAGGACAAAGACATGCTGTGGAAGAGAGACAGATTAATAATAAATAATGATTAAATGCAGAGTGGTGGACAAGCAGAGTAAAAAAAGGTGAATGAAAAGAAAAACTCAGTGCATTATGGGACCCCCCCTCAGCATAACTAAGGGATGATTCAGGGTCACCTGATCCAGCCCTAACTATAAGCTTGATCATAAAGGAAAGTTTTAAGCCTAATCTTAACAATAGAGAGGGTGTCTGTCTCCTGAATCCAAACTGGGAGCTGGTTCCACAGAAGAGGGGCCTGAAAGCTGAAGGCTCTGCCTCCCATTCTACTCTTAAGTATCCTAGGAACCACAAGTAAGCCAGTAGTCTGAGAGTGAGGTGCTCTATTGAGGTGATACGGTACTATGAGGTCTTTAAGATAAGATGGGACCTGATTATTTTTTTTATTTTTTTTAGCCTGTCATGTCTGGCAGTTTTTGCAATCGGAATGATGATCCGAATGTACCAGATGTACCAGACATATTTGCTTTTACAAAAGCAGCTCTATAAGTTTCCTATAGGCTATTCTTTGCTATTGTATTTGTATTTATTTTTATTTTTTTTATTTAGTTATTTATGCCGGAGCTGACAGGCAATAAGGAAGGGGATAGGAAAGTGTGGAAATTTAGAAATAAATAAATAAATAAAATAAGAGGGTGAGGAGAGAAGCAAAGGGGAGAAAGGAAAAAAAAATAATTAAAAAAATTAGACATACGCATATTCACATATTTATACACACACACACACACACACACACACACAATCTTGTTGTTTGCAGTAACGTGTGTTTGTATGCGTCTCTGTCATGGAATGCACTCAATAATGAGGGTAAGAAACTGCAACCATGCCCCCCATGATCCAGAGGCAAGTAGGGAAGGACCCAGGGGACCCAGACCATCCGCAGCCCACTAGGAGCTCAGAAGACCCGAGGATGCACATCCCGATGGCAACCGTGCGTCACCGCAGAGGAGGAAGGGGGAGGGACCCAGACAGAGCACCCACGGCCAAAGGGCAAGAGTCCAGAGAGCCAGAGGGAATGAGCAGCGCCCCCCCCCCGCAGTCGCATCCTGAGCAGGCGCCGAGAACGCAGCCCCCAAGGCACCCAAGCGCCTGAGAACCGTCCAACACCCGGCAGAACCCCCCAAATGCCAAGGCGGTCCAAGCCACTCCAGCCCAGGCCAAGGGAGCGGGTCAAAAACCTCGCCAAGACATCCGAGCCACACATCCCGGGACCCACGGGCACCCACACCCCAGGGGCGGCAGTGACAATCAGCGGGGAGCAGCGTGGAGGGGTACGGACAGCTAACTCCGGCCCCTCCACAACCGTGTCCCACAGGTGCCAAGGCTCAGCAAGCCACAGACCCAGGCCCAACTGTCCATACACACACACATGTACACAAGTGCACCAGTCACGCTCACACATACACGCACGCACGTGTACCAGTCACACACTCACTCACACACACAGACGAGTTCCATACATGGACACCTAGTGTGGGAGAGCGGGTACCAGCACAGAGCCAGCGGCAACCCAGGGAAGCAGCCAGCCCAGCCCCGAACAACTAGCCAGTCCCCACCCAAGGCAGGGTGCATGAAACTGGGGTGTGAGAGGACCCGCCCACCCCCTCCTCCCACCCAATGTGTTTGGGGTGATGTGAGTGTATTTAATGAGAAGAATGTGTATGACTGTGTAAAAGCTATAGTGCTATTAAAATTGGCGGGACAGATGTAGTATGAGCCCTGAATAACAGCGCCCATCCAAACTGCCCCCCCAAGGCCCTCAATGTCTAAAATGTTGATAAAACTGAGGAGCAGCCGGCAGTGAACAGATGAGTGGCGCCACCTCAGCAGCACCACCCACTAACCACTGTGTGGCACACCTGCCCCCCAAAGCCCTGTATGTACTATGATGTGTTGTGAACTAAATGATGCAATTAAAAAGGAGGAGTGGAACATCGCACAGCACAGCAAGCAGAGCCAAGGAGGTGGCCATAATCACTGCAGCATGAGCCCCCTCCACCAAGAACCTACGTGTGTGTAATGTGATGTATAACTGAGTGGGAGGAGGGGAAGGGCCAGGATAAATATGAACAGTGAACTCACATTCAAGAAACCCATTTGAGATTATTTGAGCTTTTGGGGCGTGGCAAGTTATCTGCTGGATGCAGCCATCGGATAACTTGAGTAAACTGTAGTCATAAAGGTGTAACCCTGTTTTCCGGTCGAGGTAGCGTTCTCCGGTCTCTCCCCTTCTCGGGCGGTGGGTGTATGGCGGGTTGCAATTAATCCTAAACTATACATATATATAATCTTCTAATAATCGACACCAACTCGGCAGGACAGTGTGAACTCAACTTTACTCCGTCGTCACTCAGACGTACACCACACACGAGGAACAAAAAGGGCCCGTGTCGCACCAAAAACAGTCCCACCATGAACAGTACAAGGTAGGAACTAAAATTATTTGTTACAAGGTTCAATAATAACGAACTTAAATTTTACACATAAAATTATAAGATGAGGCACATGATAATTAATTATATAATAAACTCAATTAGGTGAAATCATGAATATTTCAAAACTTAATATGCAACACAAATTTATATCCTAAACCACACAAATTAAATGTGACCAAAAATAAATATGTGCCATAACTAAGGTTACAAAGGGATGGACATGGACAGCCTGAAACACTGATACGAGGCAGGATGGATCCATGCATTCATGTTCTTTACACCTAATTCCGACCCTACCATTTGAATGTTGCAGCACGGTCCAGTTTTGGTGAGGGTGTGTGAATTGTAACCTCGGCTTCCTGTTCTTAGCTGACAGGAGTTGCAGCCAGTGTGATATTTTGTTGCTGTAGTTCATCTGCTTCAAGGTTTGCACTTCTGCATATCTTGTTTTAACAAGTAGTTAGTTACTGTTGAGTTACTGTTGCCTTCCTATCAGCTCGAAGCAGTCTGGCCGTTCTCCTCTGACCTCTGACATCAACAAGGTATTTTCTTTCAGAGAACTGCCGCTCACTGGATATTTTCTGTTTTTCCGACCATGCTCTGTAAACACTAGAGATGGTTGTGTGGGAAAATCTCTGCAGATCGTCAGTTTCTGAAATATTCAGAGCCCAAATGGTACCAACAAGCATCCCACATTCAAGCTCACTAAAATCTTTCTTCTCCATTCTGATGCTCGGTTTGAACTTCAGCAGGTCTTCATGACCATGTCTACCTGCTTAAATACATTGAGTTGCTTC